>RJWM01051443.1:0-10430 GCA_004363535.1 Dasyprocta punctata
CAGTCATAAACATCAGTGTTGATGATCTCAATTTACCCATCAAAAGACACATACTGGCATAATGGATGAAGAAGCAAGACCCAAGAATATATTGCATAAAAGAAACATGTTTAATTAAAAAAGAAATTCATAGACTGGAAGTCAATGGATGCAAAACAACACTGCATGTGACAGGCACCCAGAGAAAAGCAGGGGTAGCGATTCTATTTGCAGACAAAGTGAATTTCAAGCCAAGACTGATTATGTAAGATAATGAATGTCACCACATCTTCATACAGGAAAAAATCCAAGAGGAATGTATGACAATCATAAATGTACATGCAACCAATAGCTAACTATAACAAACCATTAATAGGAGACATGAAAAATCAAACAAGGCCTAATATAATTGTATTGGGAGACCTCATTACCCCACTGTCACAAAAAGGCAGATCAACAAGACAAAAATTCAACCATGAAATATTAGAACTAATTCAAACTTTTGAACAAATGGAGTTGGTAGATGTTGACAGTATTCTACCCCACAACATCAAAATACACATTATTCTCAGCTGCACATAGATTCTTCTCCAAAATAGACCACATACTGGCTCATAGAATATGCTTAAATAAATGCAAAGGAGTTGAAATTATCCCATGAATACTATCAGAACACAGTGCAGTGAAATTGGAAATTCAAGGCAAAAGAAACCACAAGAACTTCATGAAAACATGAAAATTGAATAGCACCCTCTGATCAATGGGTCACAAGGAAATTAAAGAATAAATTAAACAGTTTTTATAGTTGAATGATAATGACAATACAACATACTGGAACTTGTGGGATACAAGGAAAACAGTCTTAAGAGGGACACTTACGGACATAAATACCCTGTCTTGGTTACTTTTACTTTTCTCTTGTTGCTGAGACAAAATACCCAACACCCAAAATGAAGGAAGGAAAGGTTTATTTAGCTCATTGCTTGTTTAAGTTTCAGTCCATAATCAGCTGGTTCCAAGGCAGGGCGGCAAGACACAGGGACACTTCAAGGCAGTAGCCAGAGCAAAAATGGGGAAAATGAGCTTCTTCTCCTTTATAGTGTCAGGCCATCTCCCCACTCCGGGCAGTCATAGCACTCACGAAATCCCCTTGCCCTCCCTTACACAGGATGAGGATATTTACAAAGCAAGAACCCTGGATCCCTGCTGAGTCTCTCAGTTAAACTTTTCAACTTCTCAAGTTGACACAATATATCAGCTGTAACATACCCATATCAGGAAAATAGAGCAAGTACATATAAACAACTTAAAGTTGAATCTCAAACTTCTAGAAAAAGAAGAGCAGGCTAAGCCAAAAACTCATATGAGGGAGGAAGTTATAAAGCTCAGAGATGAAATTAACACACTGGATACTAAAGAAACAATACAAAGAATCAATGAATGGAAGAGTTGGTTTTTTGAAAGATTACTTAAAATTGATGAACTCTTATTCAACCTTATAAAAAAAGGGAAGAAAGACTCAAATCCATGCAATTTGGAATGCAAAGAGTGAAATCATAACAGACCCTGCAAAAATCTAGGACATCATCTACACCTACTTTGAAAACGTGTATTTTAATAAAATGAAAAATACAGAAGAAATGGGCAGATTCCTAGATACATATGAATTACCAAAGCTGAATCAAGAACATACAAAAATCCTAAATAAACCAATATCAATCGATGAAATTTAAGACGGAATTAAAAACCTGTCAACAAAGAAAATCCCAGGCCCTGACAGATTCACTACTGAATTCTACAAGAAGCTGAGAGAGGACCTAACACCACTACTTCTCAAACTTCTTAATAAAATTGAAAGGGAAGCAATGCTTCCAAATTCATTGCTGGAAGCAAGCATAACCCTGATACCACAACCAGAGAAAGACTCCACTAAGAAAGAGAATTGCAGGTTACTTTAATTTCACTAATGAACACTGATGCAAAAATTCTCAGTAAGATACTGGCAAACAGACTGCAGCAAATTGTCAAGATTATGCACCATGATCAAGTGGGATTCATTCCAGGGATTTAGGGATGGTTCAACATACGTAAATCCATAAATATAATTCAACATATTAAAAGAGCCAAGGTCAAAAATCATTTGATCATATCAATAGATGCAGAAAAACCTTTTTAAAAAGTTCCACACCTATTCATGATTTAAAAAAAACCTACAGAAAATTGGAATAGATGCTCTTTATCTCAATCTGATAAAATCCATCTATGACAAACCAACAGCCAATATCACACCAGATGGACAAAATCTGAAAGCTTTCTCTCTAAAATCAGGAAAAAGACAAGGATGTCCACTTTCTCCAATATTATTCGTACTTTAGCTCGAGCAATTAGAAAACAGAATGAAATAAAAGGAAAAAAGACGGGAAAGGAAGAACTTAAAGAATTGCTACTTGCAGATGACATGATACTTTACTTATGAGACCCCAAAAACTCCACCAAAGACTTCTAGATTTACTAAGCAAATTCAGCAGTGTAGCTGGATACAAAGTCAACACTCAAAAATCAATAGCCTTCCTGTACACCAATAGCAAAACCACTAAGTGAGCAATCAGGAAAAAAACATCTTTTACAATAGTGTCCAAAAAAATAAAATATTTAGGAACCAGTCTAAAGAAGGATGTGAAAGACCTCTAAATTAAAAATTACAGTACTCTAAAGAAAGGAGATTGAAGAGGATGTTAGAAAATGGAAAGATTAAGAAAGATTGCATTGAGACTTCTGTAAGTAAATGGTCACGACTTGAGACCATACTCATAAGTGAGATAAATCAAACCCACATGTGTAAATACCGTATTGTCTACCTAGTGTAAGAAATGGAAAAGTATATATGATCCAAAATCTATAATAAATACTACGTAAGGGTGAAGAACAGCTCAAAGTGCAAGAGTAACTGGGAAGGGAAAAGGCGGAAAGAGAAAAGGGAAGAGGAAAAGATATAAACCTGTATATATGTACATGTAAGATAATTAGAATGAACACACTGTTGAATCTATTCGTTGGTGAGAAAGAACAGTTAATGCTCATATGATTAGATTAATTTTACATGTCTATATCTGTTAATGTAAGTAACCATTTTAAAGATAACGATGCGCAATATTGCAAGCATTGTCAAGTTTCTGTCATCCGATTTTGTAAATCTGCAATGTTGCTGTAGTGTATTTACTCTAGTCGTTTGTTTGTCTCTTTTGCTTGTTGTTTTTGTTTTATATGTCTTTTTTTCTGTTTTTTTCTTTGCTAAATTAAAAAAAAAAGAAAATGGAAAGATATCCCGTGCTTTTGTGTAGGAAGAACCAATATAGTGAAAATGGCCATACTTTCAAAACTACTAAAAATGGCCATTCTTTCAGTACAATGCCAATCAAAATTCCAATATGATATCTCACAGAATTGGAGAAAACAATCCTAAAATTCATATGGAACCAATTGAGACCTAGAATAGCAAAGGCAATCCTGAGCAACAAAGACAAGACAGGGTGCATCACAATCCCTGATTTGAAATTGTAGTATAAAGCTATAGTGATAAGAACAGTGTGGTAATGGCAAAAAAACAAACCCAAAAATCAATGGAACAGATTAGAAGATGCAGAAACAACTCCAGACACAGTAAGTGCCTTATCTTTGACAAAGATGCCAAACACATTCATTGGAAAAAAGATAGCCTCTTTAATAAATGGTGCTGGAGAAACTGACTCTACACATGCTGAAAGTTAAAACTGGACCCATATGCTTCACCATGCACTAAGCTAAAACTGAAATAGATCAAAGATCTTAATATTAAAACAAAAACTTTAAATCTGCTGGAAGATAGAGTAGGTGAGAATCCCTGAGGACATTTCTGTAGACAATGACTACATGAACAAAGCCCCAGCTGCACAGGAACTATCACAAAGAATCAACCTCTGGGATCTCACACTATTGAAAAGCATTTGCACAGCAAGAGAAATCACCAACAGAGTGAGGAGACCCATATTGCTGGAGAACATGTTTACCAGCTGTACCTCAAAGGATTACTGTTGAGAACACATAAAGAACTCAAAGAACTCAGTCCTCCCAGATTTAAAGACCCAATCCAAAAATGAGTATTTGAGATGAATACACACTTCTCTGATGAAGAAGGACAAACAGCAAATAAATATGTAAATACAAAAGTTCAACATCATTGCTCATTTGAGAAATGCAAAGTAACACAACACTGAGATTCCACTCTCACGCCAGAAAGAAGTGCTTTCATCAAGAAATCAACCAATAACAAATGCTGGAGGGGCCATGAGGAAAAAGGAACTCTTCTCCCCTGTTGGTGGCAACACAGACTGGTGCAACTACCATTGAAAGAAGTGTGAAGATTCCTCAGAAAACTAGGATTAAATGTACCATTTGACCCAGCTATCCCCCTTCAGGACATTTTCTCAGAAGAATTGAAAACATCATACCACAGTGATATATGTACACCCATGATTATAGCAGCACAATTTGTAATAGCCAAATCTTGAAACAAACCAAATGTCCATCAATCAAAGAATGCATAAAAAAGATGTGGCATTTTCATACAATGGAGTGCTACTCAGCTGTAAAGAAGGATTTAGTCAAGGCTTTTCTTTTTAATTTTAAAAAGCAAAATGGAAGAAAGGGTAGAAATAATACAGAATTTCAAAAAAATGTAAGAAATCAATACTAGATAATATATTGCATATTGTCTTAGAAGTAGTTGTTTAAGTTACAAGATCTAGGCATAAAAAATGATCAGACAATGACACAATGACAGCACAAACTATTCTTTCTGATGAATAGAGAATTAGTATTATAGCTATCTTTGTTGCATACTTATACATACATCCATTTCTCCTTTCCCTTATCCCAGCTGTTCTTTAACTTTGAGCACTTTTTTTCCCTTTCGTTATTACAGTATCTGTTGTACATTTTGGATCTTATTACTCTTTCAGTTTTTGTATTATTTCTTTTTACACTAGGGAAACAATACAATATCTACAAATGTGAGCCTGATTTATTTCACTTACTAGTATAGTCTCAGTTTACCTTCATTTACCTATTAAAGCCTCAAGACGCAGCCAGACTCAAGGTCCTAGTGGTGCCACACTCCATGGTGCACTCCACCTAGCTGCCTGGGTCCTGGAGATTCCAACCCCCAACGAGTAAGGCAGAAGGTCCAGTGACACACTCTGGGAGTGTGCCCTCACCACCTGCACAGAGGATTGAGCTCTGCCCAGCCCAGTGTCCCAGCACAATCCATCAGGGGAACACCTGGCCAGTCTCACAGGACACAGAGGTACCAAGCCCAGCCCAGAACAGGGCCCAGAGCTGCTCATTAGGGAGTGGCCAGTGTAACTGCAGGGCCACGGACAACTTGAGCTCTGCCCATTAGAACACGAGGCAACAACTCCATTGTTCAGGGGTGCAGTCGCACAACCTAGAGGTTGCAAACTGTACCCAGTGAGGAGCAAGGCCCTGGCACCTTACACCAGGGACACACCTGGGCTTGCCCTGCACTCCAGAGGCTCTGAAATCCTGACAACCAGACTCAAAGTCCTGGTGGTGCCACACTCCGGGGAACACTCTGCCTAGCGGCATGGGTCCCAGAGATTTTGAACTCCACCCCATCAGGCTGAAGGTCCAGAGACACATCCCTGGGGTGCATCTCTGCTAGCCACCTGGGTTGTGCAGATTCTGAATGCTGCACAGCCAGGTTCTAGGGCCTGCCTACAAGCTCCAGGGGTGTGACCCTGCTAGCTACAGGCAGGATACAAACTTCGTCCAGCAGAGCGTCCCAGAGCAACCCAACGAAGTACATCAGGGGAACACGCGGCCAGCCTCACAGACCACAGAGCACAAGGGTCCAGTGCCATAGTGTGGGGGTGTGCCAAGGCTAGCCATGGGGATATTGGAGGATTGAAGTCCTACCCAGCGCAGTGCTCCAGTGCAATCCATTTGAAGGCTGCCTGCCCAGCCACACAGGTCCCAGAAGAAAATGACAAAACGAAAGACCAAGAGGCAGTCTCAATCCCCCAGCCCACTGAGAACAAACCCCAGAGACACTGAACAGAAGACACTGGGAATCACACAACTGAAATTTCTGAAATGATATCAACTTAAGTAAAGAAACAACTCCATGAAGCTATAGAGAAACTCAAATCAGAAATAATCTCTCAGCTTAAAAATGAAATGACAATCATTATGAAAGAAATGCTGTATGTATCTAAAGAAGATCAAGATAATAAAATAGAAGAACATAAGAAAATGATGAAAATTTTGAAAGAATGATGTAACCCACAAATAGAATGCATGAAACATATTCAAAAGGAAATTCAGGAAATGAAAAATTCCATTGAAAGTTGGCAAAATCACTTGAATGAAGCTGAAGATAGAATCTCAGATGCTGAAGACAGCATGGAAGCTTATGGTCATGAAAGAAAAGATCTCTTAAAAATAACAAGGAACCAAGAAACAATAGTTCAACAGCTGCAAGATGATGCCAAGAGAAAAAACAGAAGATTAATAGGCATCAATGAAAAAGCAGGGGTCAATACTAATGACATGTGAAGACTATTTGCAGAAATAATAGCAGAAAATTTTCCAAACATGGGAAGAGAATCAGATATATGGATAAGTGAGGCATACAGAACCCCAATTAACCACAACCAAAATAAATCTTCACCCAGACATATATCAACTAGGATATCAGAAATACAGCACAAGAACAAAATACTAAAAGCTGTCAGAGAAAAGAAACACATCACCTATGAAGGAAAGCCTATCAGAATCACGGCAGATTTCTCAACACAAACCTTCGAGTCAAAAGAGCTTGGAGTAAAGTATTTCAAATCCTGAAAGAAAACAACTTTCAACCCAGATTAATGTATCCTGCAAAACTGTCTTTAAAAATTGATGGAGAAATAAGATACTTCCATGACAAAGAACACCTGAAGAAATTTATGGCCACCAAACCAACACTACAAAGAGTACTGAAAGACACTCTAGAAAGAGACAAAGGTAACTACAGTCTTAAGAACAGCAACAAAAGGAAACCACTAAGCAGGGCAAACACTTAAACAGAAAATGCAGAAAACCAAAAACAGAAAAACATCATGACAGGGATGAGTCAGTACATATCAGTTATATCAGTCGATGTAAATGGTCTCAACTCACCAATAAAAAGAAACAGACTAACAGAATGGATCAATAAGCAAGATCCAATAATCTGCTGTATACAAGAAACACATCTGACTCAAAAGGAAGCTCGTAGACTAAAAGTCAAATGATGGAAAACAATATTTCACGTGACAGGAACCCAGAAAAAAGTGGGCATAGCTATTCTGTTTGCAGACAGTGTAAACTTCAAACCAAAAATGATCAAAAGAGATAAAGAAGGTCATTACATACTTGTTAGAGGGAAAATTCAAGAGGAAGAGCTAACAATAATAAATATATATACACCCAATACGGGAGCACCCAACTATATAAGACAAATACTAATAGACATGAAAAACCAAATATGCAATAATACAATGATAACAGGGAACCTTAATATCCCATTGTCACGAAGAGATAGATCGACTAGACAAAAAGTTGGCAAAGAAATAGCAGAACTGAATCAAACCTGTGAACAAATGGACTTAGTAGATGTTTACAGAGTGTTCCACACAACATCAGAATATACATTTTTCTCAGATGCACATGGGATATTCTCTAATTCTATATTAGCCCATAGAACATGCTTGCATAAATACAAAGAGATTGAAATTATCTCATGCATATTACCTGACCATAGTGCACTGAAATTGGAAATTAACAGCAAAAGAAACTGCAAAACCTACATAAACACATGGAAATTAAATAACAACCTCTTGAACAACCAGTGGGTTACAGATGAAATTAAAGAAGAAATTCGACAATACCTAAAATTCAATGAAAATGCAGACACAACATGCCAAAAATTGTGGACGCAATGAAAGTGGTCCTAATAGGGAAATATATAGCAATAAATCGTCACATCAAGAAAACAGAATGAGCACAAATAAACAACCTAATGCTGTACCTCAAGCTTCTAGAAGAAGAAGAGCAAGTCAAACGTGAAGTTCATAGAAGAGAAGAAATTATAAAGATCAGAGCACAAATTAATGAAATTGAGACTAAGCAAACAGTACAAAGAATTAATGAATCAAAGAGCTGGTTCTTGGAGAGAATAAACAAAATTGATAAGTCTCTAGCTAACCTTATCAAGAAAAAGAAAGAAAATAACCTCAAATTCATGCAATAAGGAATGAAAAGGGTGAGATTCCTACAGGTCCCATGGAAATTCAGATCATGAATACCTACTTTGAAAATCTTTACTCACATATGGTGAAAAACACAGAGGAAATGGACAAATGTATGAATTACCAAAGCTGAATCAAGAAGATATAACAATTTTGAATAACCCAATATCAGCTACTGAAATTGAAAACATGATTAAAATCTTACCAGCAAAGAAAAGCCCAGGTCCTGATGGATTCACAGCTGAATACTACAAGAAATTTAGGGCATATTTAATGCCAATACTACTCAAACTCTTCATTGAAATTGAAAGGGAAGCAATCTTCCCTAAGTCATTCTTGCAGGCAAATATTACCCTGATACCCAAATCAGAGAAAGACCCAACCAAAAAGGAGAATTATAGGCTGATCCTCCTAATGAACCTCGATGCAAATACTCTTAATAAAATACTGGCAAATAGAATGCAGCAAATCATCAAGAAGATTATACGACATGACCAAGTGGGATTTATTCCAGGAATGCAGGATGATTTAACATATGCAAATCCATAAAGGTAACACACCACATCAATAGAGCCAAAGACAAAAATCACATGATCATCTCAATAGATGCAGAAAAACATTTTGATAAAGTCCAACACTGGTTCACAATAAAAACCTTACAAAAATTTGGAATAGATGGTATCTACCTCAATCTGATAAAAACCATCTATGACAAACCAACAGCCAACATTATGCTAAATGGACAAAAACTGAAAGCTTTAACTCTAAAATTAGGAACAAAACAAGGATGTCAACTATCACCACTCCTGTTCAATATAGTTCTGGAAACATTAGCCAGAGCCATCAGACAAGAGAGAGAAATAAAATGAATAAGGTTAGGAAAGGAAGAAGTTAAATTATCAATATTGAGTATCATATGATATGATAGAGTATCATATGATATGATACTCTACATAGAAGACTCTAAAAACTCCATCAAAAGGCTACTAGAGTTAATAAACAGATTCAGCAGTGTAGGTGAATACAAAGTCAACACTCAAAAATCGATATCAGCCAGGAATTTAGCACAGTGGCTAAAGCACCTGCCTGGCAGGTGCGAGCTTGTAAGTTCGATACCTGGTACAAAAAAAAAAAAATCAATAGCATTCCTGTGCACAAACAACAAACTCACTGAGAGAGAAATTATGCAAATAACACTTTTCAAAAAACTGAAAATAGCATCCAAAAAACTGAAATACTTAGGAATCAATCTAACAAAGAATGTAAAAGACCTATATGGTGAAAACTATAGTACTCTAAAAAAGGAGATTGAAGAGAATGTTAGAGAATGGGAAAATATCCCTTGCTCTTGGTTAGGAAGAACCAACATTGTGAAAATGGCCATACTCCCAAAACTGTTATACAGATTTAATGCTATCCCACATAAAATAACATCAACATACCTTACAGATCTAGAGAAAACATTCCTAAAATTCATCTGGAACCAAAAGTGTCCTAGAATAGCAAGGCAATTCTGGGCAACAAATGCAAGGCAGAAGGCATCTCAGTCCCTGACTTGAAATTATACTATAAAGCTACAGTGAGAAAATCAGCATGGTACTGGTGAAAAAATAGACCTGAAGATCAATGGAACAGATTAGAAGATGCAAATACAACTACAAAGATATTCAGTCACCTTATATTTGCAAAGGGACTAAACATGTTCACTGGAAGAAAGATAACCTCTTTAATAAATGGTGCTGGAAAAATTGGCTTTCCACATGCTGAAGACTGAGACTAGGCCCATGTCTATCAGCAAGCACTAAATTAAAGTCAAAATGGGTCAAAGATCTAAGTATTAAAATAGAAACACTAAATTTACTGGAAGACAAGGTAGGTAGAAATCTTGAAGACATAGGGGAGGACAAACAATTCATGAACAAAACGCAAACCACACGGGAAGTATTTCAAAGATTCAACAACTGGGATCTCATTTTATTAAAAAGTTTTTGCACTTCAAAAGAAATCACCAAAAAAGTGAAATAAAACCCCACAGAATGGGAAAGAGTTTTAGACAACTGTCCCTCAGATAAAGGATTTTATATCCAGAACATATAAAGAAAAATATCGGGTCCCCCAAATTCA
>RJWM01051444.1:0-10430 GCA_004363535.1 Dasyprocta punctata
TTGGTTTGTTTACAAAAAGGACCTATGCTACTCAAAACATTTTTACATCATGATTCTATCCATTATTTTTCTTGGAAATTTCTCTAGGCAGGCTATTCTATAGAAATTAATCTCAATCTCACTCTCTCTCTCTCTCTCTCTCTCTCTATATATATATATATATATATATATATACAGATATACAAATATATGTAAATCTTTACATGTAAATATATGTAAAATGAATAAATAAATAAATAAGTAAGCATTTTCTACCTCCAATAAAATTATGGGGACTCTCCTACTGCTTTAATTTCTGTAAGCTAAATTGAAAAGTGATATTTTTGTTAAAAATATGTACATATTTTTCGTCACAATTTTATTAGATGTCAAATAATTTTCTTTTAAAATGGTAGTATCATTTTCATTATTATCAGAAATTTTTGAAAATTTTATTACCATGCATACTCACTAAGAATTAGTTTTATATCTTGTATATATATAAACTGAAAGATGTAAAGTTGTGTATTATTGTTACTTTTGTTTACATTTGTTTGACTGCTGGTGAATATGGCCTTTTCATATTTCACGTCCTTTAGAATTTCACATCTGTTAATCATTCTGTCCCAGTTTCTTTGCATTATTTTCCCTTCTTGCAATTTATGGTAGCTATTTTATAACTTATAATGCATTGCCATCTGCATGATAATGTTCTTCCAGCTCACAATTTGGTCTATTGGCATTATCTTGGCAACTTTTTCTTTATGAAGCTTTAAAATTTCTGTAATTCAATATGCTAATTTTTCTTTTGTACATGTCTGGGCTTCAAGCCCTAGTCAAAAAGAGAAACTTTGACCCTTAATTTTAGTTTGCTAGGTTTTCTGCAGTCAGTGACTCTTAACTTCTTTTTCAGCATTTAGTACCTTTAATTCATATAATATGTAAGATAAATGTGTATGTAGAGTCTGTATTTGTCTTCTAAATGGGCAAGGAACTGTAGCAATACCATTCATTAGATATGCATTGATTTTTTAATTGAATTATGCGAGTGTCTTTGTCTTTGCAAAGCCACCCACTTCTCTTTGACTGTTGCATTTCTTTAATTGCATGTTTTGCAACATTTAGCTAACTTATTCTGAGTTACATACACCTGAGAATGTCACTGGTTCAAACCAGCAAATATTTGTTGCTTATTCTGTATGTCTGATGTACCTGTTCTGAGATGCATGGTGATATCGTTTCTGTTCACATACAACTTTTCTCATCTTTTAAAAAGTAATATATATTTGTAATACATAACTGAATATATTCTTTGTAGAGCATTGGTACATTAGCATATTGGGTCTTGCTCCTTTATTTCCTTCTTTCCTCTTCTCCTTCCAATTCCCTACCCTCAGATCTCTTCCCAACTTCCCAACTTCACAGAGTCTCTCTCTTTCTTATAAACTTTCTTTTGTTTTGTTCTTTAAGTTATATATACTTTGGGTTACTCGTATGAGAGAAACAATGCGATATTTTACCTTTTGAATCTAATGTGTTTTACTTAGCATTACACACTCAGATGCATTTATTTTCTTACAAATGACACAAATATATCTTTTTTATAGTTTAATAGCACTCCATTGTGTTCATTTATCATTTTCTTTATTCATCTCTTGATGAACATGTATGTTCTATGGTGTAGCTATTATGAGTTGTGCTACTATAATAATGAGTATGATGTATCATATATTATAATTTATCACCATAATAAAATACATTTAAATCTTCTGGGATGATACCCAGTAGAAGTATAGCTGGGTCAGAAACCTCTTCAGTTTTTGAAGGAATGTTCATACTGATCTCCAAATGGTTTACATTTCCACCAACAATGTAGAAGAATTCTTTCTTCCCCGACAACAACAACAGCATTTATTGTGTTTTAGTTCTTGATTATGCACATTCTTTTCATAGTAAGAAGGAATCTCAATGTTGTTTTGACTTGCATTTCTTTAATGACCAGAGATGCTGTACACTTTTTCATTGTACTTATTGATCATTGGTAGTTATTCTTTTGAGATGCGTCAAATTGGCCATTTTTAGTCAGTGTTTTTTTCGAGGGGTCTAATATATTTATGTTTTTATATATACTAGATGTTAGTTCTTTGTATGAAGAGTAGTTTGCTAAATGTTTTTCCCATTCTGTGGGTTGTCTCTTCACTCTGTTGGTTGACTTCTGTGCAGTTCAGAAACATTTTACTTTGATAAAATTCACTTGTTGATTTTTAGTGTTATTTCTTGTGCAACTGGGGTTCTATTCATAAAGACCCTGTCTATGCCTGTGTCTTCAAGAGTTTGACCTAATTTTATTCTTACAGCAGATTCAGTCTGTTTTGATACCAAATGGATCTTTAGTCCATTTTGATTTAATTTAGTACAATTTTGGAGGTAAGATCCACATTCATTCTTCTGCACATGTATAACCATTATTTTCCAGGTTTATTTGTTAAGAATGTTTTTTTCTCTCCAACATAAGTTTTTGTGCCTTTGTAGAAGAGCAAATAGTTAAAAGTGTCTGGGGTTCTTTCTGCATCTTCAGTTCTGTCCCATGGATCCACGTGTGATTTTGTGCATGTGTTGTGCTGTTTTTATCACTACAGCTTTGTAATATAGCTTAAAATCTAGGATTATAATGCTTTGCTCTTGTTGTCCAGTATTGCTGCTACTATTCTAGGTCAATTTTGGTTCTGTGTCAATTTTAGGATTCTTTTTCTAGCTCCATAATAAACACTGTTGGGATTTTGATTGGGGTTTCTTTAAATCTATGTTTCACTTTTGGTCACATAGCCATTTGACACTATTTATTCTGTCTGTATGTGAGAGTGAATATCTTTCCATTTTCTGATGTTTTTTCAATTTCTTTTCTAAGTTCTACAGTTTTCACCATAGAGGTTTTTTAATTCCTTGGTTAAGTTAATTTTTATGTATTTAATTTTGTGAAGCTATTTTGAATAGGATTTTTTCCTGATTTCTTTCTTGATGGGCTCATTTTTGGTGTATAGGAATACTATTAATTTTTGTGTATTAATTTTGTATCTTGCTACTTTGCTGATTTTTAAAATAAATTTTCAATCTTTTATATTTTCTGTATAAAGAATCAAGATATCTGCAAAGAAATATAGTTTGGGTTCTTTCTTTTCTATTTAAGTTACTTTTATTTTTTTCTCTTGCTTATTATTGCTAAACTTTAAAGTACTTTACTGAACAGGAGTTCTCAGAATGGGCAACCTTTTCTTGTTTCTGATTTTATAGGCAATACTGTCAGGTTTTCTCCAGTTAGCATAACGATAGGTGTGAGCTTGCCATAAGTAGCTTTAATCAGTTTGAGATAGGGTTCTTATATATCTACTTTTGATATGTGGTGAAGTGATCATTGGAGACATACTTGATATTTATATTTGTATTTCATTGGCTAAAGAAAGTCATGTGGCCATATTACTTTTAATATAATGAAAAAGTACCAGAAAAAGGAGGGTAATTATGATCAACCATACTGATTACTCATACATACAAATAGTATAATGCTTTAATTAATATCTCTGATTCTGCAGATTGGACTGCTTCAAAAGGCAAAATTTTCTTATTTTTTGTCTGTTCAAATACTGTAGTTATTATATGTTCTATCTTTGATCTCTTTCAGGAACTTCAAATGGATATATTTGACTTCATTTTATCCTCCATATATTTTAATTATTGATTCATATTATTTCATATGCCCTTTATCCTATATTATGAATATTTTGTTTTGTGACATTTTCCTACCCATTATTTTTTCTCTTGCTCTGTTTCTAAAGCATATTCTTTGAGTTTTTTTTTCATTTTTAGCATTTCATGTCTGTAGAAATTCTTCTTAGTTCCTTTACAAGAATGCTACGTATTTTTTAATAATCCTGTTTTTTAGGATTTCATTTTTTAAGTTTAACTGGGCCTATGTAGTTGCTTTATTGTATCTGATAGTTACTATAAGAAATGAATCTTAGTTCTATTTTAAAGTATTTTTTCTTAATATTATTGTCTATGAAATCTTCATTTCTTTGTGGTTTGAATTTTTTGATGTAATTTGCCAATTTTCCTTGACAAAGTATTTTTGAAGATTATTTAAAGTATAAAATGGAAATGTTTAGGAAACATTTTAGTTTAACATTTTTCCTTGAATCTTATAAGCATCTGAAATTGGGATCTCTTGAAACTGGTAGCTACAGGTGTTTGTGAAGCATGAGTTATATAAATTAGTGTGCAAAATGCAAATTCACACACACACACATGATTTAACTACTTGAACTCTATCAGATCATTCAGAGCTGAACACTATAACACTGTATTTGTTACCTCAAAATGGTAAGAACTAGTATTTTCACTTCTGTAGCCATGGGACTTAAGGAATACTCTCAGACATAAAACTAAAGATTTTTAATCATTAATAATATATATATATATATATATTTCCTCCCCTAGTCTATGTATCCCAAAGCAAATCTCCCTGTGACTAGTGGGGACAGGCAGGAGGAAATTACTGAAATTGAAGCCCATCTGCCTATGTCTCCTCTTTCATTTTGCTATCTTCTGTAGGAATCCTTTTTTTGTGTGCACTCTTGGGTTATTCTTGTTTATCCTATGCCTAGCAGTGGCAAATAAAAATGTTGATAAAGAGATTTCTAGTAATGGAAGGTGAAATGTTTTGGGAAATCTTCCTATAGGTAAACATTGGAAATTCTCTATCTATCTATCTATCTATCTATCTCAATAGATCAATAAATATGTGCATTACATGTGGTGAAAAATAGTAACATACAGACTGATGAAACTCAGAAAACCCCAAGTATGATAAATAAAAAGAAGAGCACACCTAAGTGCATCATAGCCAACTATTAAAGTTCAAAGAATAAGGAAGACAAAGAGGAGAGGAAGGAGAAGATGAAGGATGAAGAAGAAGATGAAGAAGAAGACAACACTATGCAAATAAGAAAATAAGGAATATGGTATAAGTAGGAAAAATATATAAAGTCATTCTTGAATCCTTTCAAGAAAAAAAGCCAAAAAAATACTGTCATAGTATGTTCAAATGGTTAAAAACAAAACTAAAAAGATTCTCAACTATAGATTGTCCCTGCATCTAAACTATCCCTGAAAAATGAATCAAAAAATACATTTTCTGTTATTAGGTAAACACAATTTCAGAGCATTTTTGTTTCCAGCAGACTTTCTCTATAAAAAGTATTAAAATAGTTTCTTTAAGATGATCCAATATGCTAAATCAGATCTACATGAAAGAACCAACAGTATCTGGAATGGTGAATGGAGGAGCAGATGTAAAAATACATGCACAGGCACGCCCTCCCCAGACACACACACACACACACACACACACACACACTCACACTCATATACACAGAGGGCTAATTGCTGCACCAGCGCAGGATTGCCCTGACTTGTTAAGTGACACACGAGCACAGCCCTGAGCTCTAGGGAAGTAAATGGATGTCCCAATGAGAGTATATTTTTTGATCACAGGAAAGGGGGGTTTGGGATGCCTTGTGTAAAAGATTACGATTTACATTAGTCCAAATAAGATCCCCAGAAGATTCTGCTATTTGTGCAGGACATATAGCAAGTCTATCCCCAACTGATGAGCTGGTTTTGATGGACTGATTTGTATACCCAAGTTTGTATGTTGAAGTCTATCCCCAGTACCTTAAAATGTGACTATATTTGAAGCTAGGACCTTGTAGACATAAAAATAAGAATGAGATCAACAGGTAGCTACTTATCCAGGACTTTGGACTGGTGTCATTATCAAAATCTCTTCTTGCAAGCAAAGATTAAGATATAGAAAGTGTAGAGAAAAGACCACGTAGTGATACAGAAGAAGACAGACATTTATACACCAAGAAACAGGTCTTGGAAGGAAACACCCTGACTGACACTTTGTTTTTGTCTCTGGAGCTGTGAGGAAAAAGATGCCTGCTCTTTAAGCCTTTCCATCTGAGGTACTTTATTATGTAGTCCTAGCAAACATGCACACAGGGCATCAGACACTCAGGTAAAGACCTCTCTTGGAGGTACCCCAGGAACATTCAGTGGTTCTGGACATAAGCAAGAGATGACATCCACTTGTCAGGTCCTTCTGTAGGACAACCTTGTTGGTCACTGTGGCCCACTGGTTGGGCAGTATGTGGCAGCTATTCATTGCTTTGCTTTTATGAGTTGCTATGTTTTAGTCTCCTCCCAGAGTAAGCTTGACTCAAGCCTTGTGATTTGGGATCCTGTAAGTCAGCAAGTCAGTGATCAAATCCAAATTCTGTCTGACCATGACCATTATAAGAACATCAATGTTGCCCCCATTTTGTATGTAAGTCATATAATAAATAATATATATGATTAAAAAGATATAACTATTTAAAGTCAAAACAGTGTTACTGCTTGTTGAGTTTACAATGTATATAGATACAATATATATGAAAATAAACACAGATAATGGGATGTTAAAAATATACTGCTCAAATAGAAAAACTACCAAAAATGACTGATAGGATCCTATCATTAAAAATTCAATAAGCAAAATAAAATTGGATCCTAAAAATTACTTTAAAAGAAAGAGAAAAAGCAAAAACAAAAAGATAGAAAAAATAGAAAAATGGAACACCTGAGAACAGCCATATCAGTAATGATATTAAAGACATCATTGTGCTAATTCAAACAAATGAAAGTGATTATTAGGGTGAATTTAATAGTCATTTCTATTGCATCTCCTAAGGAAGTACAACTCACAAACATAAGTAGGCTTACATATAATATTAGAGATAGTATTCCATGAAAACAAATATTAGAGGAGGATAGAACTTACATTAATGAGAAACATAATACAAAATGAATATTAGTAGACAGACAAACAGGCAGACACACAGACACACTGGGAGAAAGGAAAAGAATGGAAAAATATTAAGAAGGTATAACAACTATAAATAATGATGTATTTAATAAGAGAGCTTTAAAATGCATAAAACTGAAACAGAATTTAAGGCAAATCAAACAAAATCATGATATTTTTGAAGATTATAAATACAATGGGAGATATTGATATTTCTTACTTTGTAACACCTAGGACAAATAGGGAAATGTTATTCTTGATGCAGTAATGCAAAGTGCATCACCACCTTACCCTGACTGACTTTTTTAGAATCCCTCATTAAATAGTTACTGAGTACTATCTTTTCAAGTGTTAGAGTTAAAACAAGTGATTTATACATGATATAGTCAGATCTCTCAGTGGTCCCCTCGACTTCAGCATAGGTTCTTGTCTCTTCCAATAGAAACTCCTCTCAAGCAATTTCTTTGAGGAATATTCTCATTGAATTTTTCATACCATGTGGTTATTTACTTTTCTTTCAGATTGTTGTAGGAGATGTGATAAAAAGCATATGGTGAATGTTTCAATTAAAGAAATTATTCCACTGCCACTTACCCCCCCTCAAAATACTCTCCATCCATTTTAACAAGCTTATTCCACTGTCCTTGCTTTTTTCTTAAGCAGTTCTGGACAGCCTCTTTCAAGTTTTTAGTTGTACTATCATGGCTGCCACAACATCCTGAGTCCCTTCAAGACATTTCCCTTTCATGGTCATTTTGATTTTGGGGAAGAGCTCATTGCCAGGTCTGGTTAATAAGGTAGATGAAGACACATTGTACTATTTTTATTTGACAGAAGTTGTAATACAAATTTTAAATCAACTCAGGATATCAAGGCAGTGATGAGTTGTCAATTTTCTAACATTAGAATTTCACTTAGTCTCAACATTGATCATGCTGCTCTCTGATGCATCTGCTGAATTTTCTAGTTAATTTTTTTTACTCCCTAGATGTGTGTGTGTGTGTGTGTGTGTGTGTGTGTGTGTGTGCGTGTGCATGTTATACTTCAAGTCTTCAAATTCCTTATGCTCTTTCTCTTGTACTTTCTCTCTGAACTTTCCTGTCTTCTGGTGAGTCAGAATCCCATTTCTTCAGCTTGCTCCTTGTCTGGAGCTGTGTGGCTCCTTGAGCTGCCTGGGAGGCTGTTCTGCTTATGTCCTTATCCTGCAGGTGTGGGAAGTGACTTGGCTTCCCCCCTCTTTATTACTATGTGCTGAGAGGATGTCAGTTCTCACTGAGGATTTGAAGAGCTGTGTTGCTCTCTACTCTACTGTTGGTTGTGGTGTAACTTTTAGAGCCTTAAATGATAACAAACAGCCAGCCAGAGCAAATATACCGTAAGTTCACCACCAACAGTCTAAGTTCTGGAAGCTTCAACTACCTGCACCAGCATGGGCAGGTGATACACTCAGAAACACAGCAGCAGTTTGTTCAAGAAAAAGTGCTCTGACAACTCTGAGATGATACTGGTTGCACAACTGAGGCCTTTAACTTGTGAGCTTCATGAAATCATAGATAAGCAACACACTGAAAGAAATCCAATAACTTTTTTTTAGTTTTAGGGTTGATTAAATATGCTTAAATAATTCATAAACATTTGCTAACATTTACTAAAAATAACTTTATAGACTTCTGCAGTTGATTGCATCATTCAAGTTAAAAGAGACCAATATCTGTATTATATTTCATGTAAGATGTTTAAATGACCTGAGATCATTTAACTATCATGCTAAATATTTCTCGTCAAATTTCTCATCCAGAATATAACAAAATGTAAAGCTTTAAAGAAGAAATTATTTTCCTTTCATTCAAATTTTAATTTGTATCACTAGCTGTTGAAACTGCCTCTAAAAATAATGCAGAAAGCAAAAGAGGCAACAATGTTGCTCTTTTTCTTGCATAAGAAATTCCAGGGAAATGCCAAGATGACATGAATGTGGAAAGAATTATAGCAGGTATAATACATATCCATTGAAATAAATGGTATTGATCTGTTTATGGTAAACCGAAAGTCCACAGATCATTGACATTCTCTCTATTGGCTTCTTTTTTCTTTCAAAACCTGTTCTAGAAGATAGCAATTTGTTATGACAACCTGCTCTATTCATCAGACCAGAAAGAATCAGACATTTGTCAATATGCATTCTGAGCAGTGTACTTTTAATGCAAGCAGGATACTGTGGATGGAAATTAGTCTACAAAATCGGCTACTTGATTTTGATTGTACACTAAGTACAAGACAGCATTTGCACCTATTTTACAGAAATTGCAAAGTGCAAGAAGAAATTTTGCTTTTTGCCTTATTCATGTTTATGCATTTCCTTGAATATTATATGATAGACTTTACCTTGGGAAGCATGAAACATAAATGGCAATAAAATGCCTACACACAAACTGAAACAATCTTATCTCAATTATAATGAGTTGCTAAATTTTTCTAAATGTAATTTATAGTAGTCAACATACTCTAAATTATTCTGTAACAAAAATAATTTCTGGGAATTAACCACAAAATTACTGTAGTATCACCCAGAGTTTGATATGTATCTGTACGACTCCCTGGTATAGTTATCTTCATGTGGATCTTCAACTGGATCTTGTAGCTGCTTCCGTCTCGAGATCTTTGTATCCTAAGTGTTTCTGTCCCTGGGAAGAGCCAACTAGAGTTGTAAGCACTGCCTCACTGGTATGGTCCACTTTAGAGTGAATCAGCTTCTCTCACATCTCCTGGGCTGTTATGTCCCTCTTCAGTGGGGTGCACATGTGAAATCAGCTTGCATAACCAGGTGTGGCGGAATGTTGGGTTTGGGTAACCAGGGGTTGCTGCTTTCTTCTCTGCTCTTCTACTTTCATATTCATCACTACCCATGCTGTATATCCTTCAGAAGCATAATAAAATGATACTTAACTATTATTTAGGTTTTGCTAAGAGACTGGACTGTGCTACACTGTGAATGTATTACCTATTTTTGTCCTTGACTAAACCTACCTGGCCAGTGCAAGGTCAGCTCAGTGACACATACAGTGACATTTTCATGCTTTTGAGAATGCATACCCCTAAGATGCAGCCCCCAGTGTTTCTTTCCTTTAATTTTAAAGATGTCTTCTTATGCTATTATCTCACATTTTAATTTTTGTTCATTTGCAAATTTCTGGTTGTATGACTTCTGTTATGTCAAAAACCAGCATAGTAAAGTGCTTATGAGAGGATATTTTAAAATGAAGATCAAGAATCAAAGGATTAGAAACTGATTGATAGCCCATGTTCTGTCATGGGATCACTCAGTTTAAGTAGAAAAAAAGGGGAAAAAAAAGTAGGAATCTGTTTATGCCATTGTGAAAATTGGATAGTGAAGTTAACATCTTTATTTACCAAATGCTTTCAGAAGGTTATATCTGCCCTGCATAAATTTCTTAAGGTGAACCATATTGAAATCCATGATCTTAGGGACATTCCCACCAGAAATATCATTAAGAATATGTATTCAGGGCTGGGGATTTAGCTC
>RJWM01051445.1:0-10367 GCA_004363535.1 Dasyprocta punctata
ACTATCTACACTTACAAAACTATCTTCCTTACAAAACTATCTACAAAGACAGAAAATTTTACTTTGGAACTTTTTGTGTGTAGATGGAAAGATTAAATGCATTTCAAGTGCTATCAGAGGTCAAATTGTAGGCTTTGAGCAATGTCACCAAGTAGTGTGGATCTTTAAGAGTGATGTTTGCTTTTGCCACTGAGATTATGGTTTCTGTGTTTCACACATTTCATTAATTGTAGAAATTATTTCTTCTCATCTGCTGATAGAAACAAATATATACATTTCATTTACAAATTTTAATTAGTTTGGTTGCCAAGTCAAATAAAGTATTATTAACTACTTGATTTAAAAAAGTACTAAAATATTAGTTTTCACTAAATACATAAGATTATATAGTGATGATCAAAAAAATTTCTTTGGGCTTGTATGGATTAAAAACTGGTGGCCAAATTAACACCAGCTGAATTAAATTAGCATGGTGTTGAGTGTAGATGGCCCACCTGAGGAAAGTTGCCAGTATTAATAGAGACATGGAGAAGAAGAGTGAGGCGTGGGTTTTCCTAAGTGTTGTTGTTTCAAGCTGTTGGTTCTCCTGGAGGAGTTTGTCACAGCTAGCTTCCCCAATATATATTTGGCCATTATCATCAGAGGAGCTCATGACTTTGTTGCTGATGGTCGCTGTCATTCATTCTGGAGGAGTGCTGGTTCTTATATTGAGCATCACTTCCTAGCTCTGGAGGGGAAGATCTGTGCTGTTTAATCTCTGGGAGAAGGTTGTCACACTGGGCTTCCTCATATGTAGTTTTTTTGTTTGTTTTGGTATCAGAGATCAAACTCACAACCTCACACTTACCAGGTAAGTGCTCAAGTTTCTGAGCTAAATCCCTGGCCTTTGTAACCTGTATTTGACTGTTCTCATTGTTGGAGGAACTCAGGACCTCATTGCCACTGAGGATGGCTGTGGTTATTTTCAGGGGAGCTCTGGTCTTTAATTTGAGTATCACTTCTTGGCTCCAGTATAGAATCTCAACCTACTGGCACAGCTCCTTCATCCCATTGGCATAGACTTTCTGTCTTCCAACACTGACCTTTGGGTCTTCCCAGCACAGAGCCATAGAACAGACTGGCATGAGTCCTTGTTGTGGGCTCTAGACCTCCAGTTGGACTTGTGGGAGGCATTGTCATAGGCTCTGGATCTTCAGCTGGACTCATGAAGGGCATTGCTATGGGATCCAGGCCTTTGGCTGAATATTCTGGGTCTTTAGTGTTGTGGACAGATTTCCTGCACTTTGTTGTGTTTCTGGGTGACCATCATAAAACAGTACTATAAATTTTGTGTTCTGTATGTAGTTGTTCTCCTTGCAACCCCTGACTACAATAGCGCTCATTAACCAAAATTGAATATCTATCAAAAAATTCATTGAAATTATAATAAGACACTGGTAAAGACCTCTAAAGGAATAAAGAAAGAAATATACATAAAGCAAGACTAAAGGTGCTCTTTTTGGTTTTGCTTTTAACAAACTTCATTTTTTAAAGTAGTTTTAAATTCATAAGAATACTGAACAAAAGGTACAGAGATTTTCCATATGACTTTGGTTTCCACACAAGCATTTCTCCCTCATTATTAACATTTCCCACTAGACTAGAGTATTTTTATGATCAGTGAATCTGTGTTGTCACATAATAATACTCCAAAGTCCAAAGTTCATACTAGAATTCACTTTTGATCTTTTATAGTCTGTAGATTTGGACAAATGTATCCTGACATTTGTCTTCCATTAGCATTTCATGCAGAATGTTTTCACTTCCTCAAATGTGTTATAAATACACCTATGGTAAAATGCAGCATTCAAAATATTAAAATTGGATCCCAAGCACCCAGCCAATATCTGCGTGCTGAGTCCCATGCACCAAAGGCCTGCACAGTGAAATCTACCTAGTGGTGCAGCTCTGGTGGTATAGCTTTGGCACATAGAAGAAACGGTAACCCATACACCTGAAACTTCTGAAATGGTAGCTACTGAAGTAAAGAAAGAACTCCATGAAGATGTAAAGGAACTCAGATCAGAAATAATTTCCCAGGTAAAAGAAGAAATGATAAACATAATAGAAGAAATGCTGAACACATCTGAAGAGGACATAGTTAAAATTAAGGAACACTGCAAAAAGATGGAAACCTTGAATGAACAATTTAAAAAAGAAGTAGGCATGAAACAGATTCAAAGAGATATGAAAGACATCAAAAATTCGATCAAAAGTTGGCAAAACCACTTCAGTGAATGTGAAGTTAAACTTTCAGGCCTAGAAAACAAGATTGCAACAAATGAACAGGAAAGGAGAGATCTTTGAAAAATAACAAGAGATCAGGAAATAGCAATTCTACATTTGCAAGATGGTGCAAAGAAAAACAATATATGATTGACAGGTGTACACAAAAAAGAAGGTGACAACACAAATGATATCAAAAGACTATTTACATAAATAATAACTGAAAATTTCCCAAACACGGGAAAGGAAACTGACATACAGATAAGTGAAGCATACAGAAATCCAATTATCCATAACCAAAATAAATTTACACCCACACATATATTAATCAACATCCCAGAAATTCAACATAAGAACAGAATACTAAAAACTTAGAAAAAAGAGACAGATCATCTATAAAGAAAAGCCTGTCACAGCAGACTTCACACAAACCATGAAGTCAAGGAGAGCATGCAGTGAAGTATTTCAAATCCTAAAGGTAAATGACTTGCAACCCAGATTGATGTACCCTGTAAAACTGTCCTTCAAAATTGATGAAGAAATAAAATGATTCCACAACAAAGAGTAGCTAAAGAACTTCATCACCACCAAACCAACCCTGCAAAGAACACTGAAAAATATTCTAGGTAGACATAAAAATAACTGCGACTCCAAGAACACCAACAGAAAAAAAAAAAACTACTAAGCAGGGCAAAAAAAAAAATAGGGAAAAGGTAAAGAACCAACAGCAGAAAGATAACATGACAAAAACAAGCCAATGTATATCAGTTATAACCATTCATGTAAACAGCCTCAATTTGTCAATTAAAAGAACCAGACTGGCAGAATAGATCAAGAAACAACATCCAATCATATGCTGTATACAAGAAACCCATCTAACGCAAAAGGAAATTCATAGACTGAAAGTCAAAGGATGGAAAACAATACTTCATGCAATAGGAACTCCCCCCAAAAAAGCAGCGGTAGCTATTCTGTCTGCAGAATGATTAAAAGTGATATTCTGTCCAAGAATGATTAAAAGTGATAAAGAAAGTCACTACATACTAGTTAGGGGAAAACTTCAAGAGGAAGAGATAACAATCTGAAATATATATGCACCAAATATGGGAGCACCCAGCTATATAAAACAAATATCAATAGAAATGAAAAATCAAATAAGCAATAACACAATTATAACAGAAGAACTTAACAACTCATTAACACAGAGAGACAGATCAACTAGACAGAAAATCAGCAAAGAAATAACAGAACTGAATCAAACTTGTGAACAAATGGACTTAGTACACATATACAGAGTGTTCCACACAACAACATCAGAATATACATTCTTCTCAAATTCACATGGGACATTCTCTAAAATAGATCATATAGTAACCCATAAAACATGCTTAAGTAAATGCAAAAGAATTGAAATTATCCCATGCATATTTTCTGATCATAGTGCCATGAAACTAGAAATTAATGACAAAATAACCTGCAAAAACTCCATAAAAATATGGAAGTTAAATAATACACTCCTTAACAGTCAATGGATCACATAGGAAATTAAAGAAGAAATTAATCTGACCCTGCCAGCAGGTCCTAGGAAGAATGGGGGTCTCGAGGAGAGGGTATGGAGATGGGGGAGGGCAAGGCTGGGAGAGAGAAAGGAAGACAAGACAAGTATCCGATCAAGTCTTCGTTTATTGCGGAAGTGTTCACAGCTTATATAGAAGCAGAATGGAAGCTGTCATCACAGAGGGGTGTGGCGAGCATGGATAGGTTATCGTCATTTCCTGGCGGGACAGGGGAGGATCATGGGAAATGTAGGCTTTGCATGTAGGCTTGCAAGAGAGGATCGTGGGAGATGTAGGCTGACACACCCAATGCCCACAGGGAGGAGAAAAACGGAGGAGAGACAGAGCGGCACCCGTGAGACTGTTTCACGGCTCCCTACATTAATCCATATCTACAAGGAAACAAAAATTCAAATACAACTTACTGGAACCTGTGGGATGCAATGAAAGCAGTGCTGAGAGGGAAATTTATTGCAATGAATTCCCACATCAGAAAAACAGAATGAACACAAATAAACAACCTGATGCTACACCTCAAAGATCTAGAAAAAGAATAGTAAGTCAAGCACAAAGCCAACAGAAGGGAGAAAATTATAAAGATCAGAGCAGAAATTAATGCAATAGACTAAGAAAACAATACAAAGAATTAATGAATCAATGAGTTAGTTCTTTGAAAGAATAAATAAAATTGATAATCCCCTAGCCATCCGCATTTAAAAAAGGAAAGAAATAACTCAAAATCATGTAATAAGAAATGAAAAGGGCAAAACTACTCCAGAACCTGTGGAAGTACAGAAGATCATCAACAGCTACTTTGAAAACCTTTACTCTCATAGGTTTGTTAGCACAGAAGAAATAGACAGATTCCTAGACACATATGAATTACCAAAGCTGGATCAAGAAGATGTAAAACTGCTGAATAACCCAATTTCATTTAATGAAATTGAAAATGTAATTAGAACCTTACCAACAAAGAAAAGCCCAGGTCCTGATGGATTCACAGCTGAATTCTACAAGAAATTTGGGGAAGACAATGCCAGCAATCCTCAAACTCTTCAATGAAATTGAAAGGGAAGCAATTCTCCTTATGCATTCCTTGAGGCAAGTGTTACCGTAATACCAAAAACAGAGAAAGACACAACAAAAAAGAGAACTACAGGCCAATCTCCCTAATGAACATAGATGCAAAAATCTTCAATAAAATACTGGCCAAAAGAATGCAGCAAGTCATCAAGAAGATTACACACCACAACCAAGTTGGATTCATCCCAGAAATGCAGGGATGTTTCAACATATGCAAATCATTAAATGTAATGCACCATATCAACAGAGCCAAAGATAAGAATCACATGATCATTTCAATAGATGCTGAAAAAGCTTATGATAAAGTCCAACATTGATTCATGACAAGAATCCTATGGAAAATCAGAATAAATGGTTTTTACCTTGATCTGATAAAAGCCATCTATGACAAAGCAACAGTCAGCAACATATTAAATGACAAAAATTTGAAAGCTTTCTAAAATCAGGAAAAATACAATGCTGTCCATAATCATCACTCCTATTCAATATAGTTCTGGAAACACTTTCCAGAACAATTAGACAAGAGAGAGAAATAAAAGGAATGAGGATAGGAAAGGAAGAAGTTAAATTATCATTATTTTCAGATAACATAATACTCTACATAGAAGACCCAAAAAACGCCATTGAAAGGCTTCTAGATGTAATAACCAAATTCAGCAATGTAGCTGGGTACAAAATCAACGCTCAAAAATCAAAAGCATTCCTGTACACAAACAAACTCACTGAGAGAGAAAAGAAACCACACCCTTCACAATAACATCCACAAAAATGAAATACTTAGGAATCAATCTAACAAGGGAAGCAAAAGATCTATTCAGTGAAAATTACAGTACTCTGAAAAAAGAAATCAAAGAGGATCTCAGAAAATGGAAAGACATTCCTTGTTCATGGATAGGAAGAAAAAATATTGTGAAAATGGCCATTCTCCCAAAATTGTTATACAGATTTAATGCAATTCCAATCAAAATACCATTAGCATACCTCAAAGATCTAGAGAAATCATTCCTAAACTTCATCTGGAATCACAAAAGACCTAGAATAGTAAAGTCAATTCTGGGCAACAAAGGCATGGCAGAGGACATCACAATCATTGACTTGAAGTTATACTACAAAGCTACTGTGTTAAAATAAGCATGGTACTAGACTAAAAACAGACCTGAAGATCAACGGAATAGATTAGAAGATACAACCACAACTACAAACACACTCAGCCACCTTATATTTGACAAAGGGACCAAACATGTTCACTGGAAGAAAGATAACCTCTTCAATAAGTTGTGCTGGTTTAACTGGCTTTCCATATGCCAGAAATTAAAACTACTCCCATGCCTATCACCATGCACTAAACTAAAGTCAAAATGGATTAAAGATCTAAATATTAAAACAGAGACACTAAATCTGCTGGAAGACAAAGTAGGTAGAAATCTTGAAGACACAGGGGTAGGCAGAGAATTCATGAACAAAAATCAAACTGCATGGGAAATGTTTTCCAGAATCAACAACTGGGTTTCATCTTATTAAATAGTTTTTGTATGTCATAAGAAATCTCCAACAGAGTGAAAAGAATTGGGGAAAAAGTCTTAGTCAACTGTCCCTCAGACAAAGGACTTCTATCTAGAACATATAAAGGACTAAAAAATCAGGACCCCAAAATTCAAAGACCCAATCCAAAAACGGGCATCTGAGATGAATACACATTCTTCAGCTGAAGAAATTCAAATGGAAAATAAACACATGAAAAAATGTTCAGCATCATTGATCAGTAGAGGAATGCAAATTGAAACAACACTGAAATTCCATATCACTTCAGAAAGAATGACCAGGATCAAGAAAAACACCAATAACAAATGCTGGAAAGGCTGTGGGGAAAAAGGAACTCTTCTGCACTTTTGGTGGGAATGTAGACTGGTGCAGCCACTGTGGAAATCAGTCTGGAGGTTCCTCAAAAAGCTGGGATTGGAAGTTCCATTTGACCCAGCTCTTCCACTTCTGGGCATATTCCCAGAATTTAAAACATCATACAACAGCAGTATATGTGCATCCATGATTATAGCAGCACAATTTGTAATAGCTAAATCTTGGAAACAACCCAAATGTCCATCAACCAAGGAATGGATAAAAAAGATGTGGTATTTTCATACAATGGAGTATTACTCAACTATAAAAAAGGATCACTTGGAGGCTTTTATAGGTAAATGGATGCGACTTGGGACCATACTCATAAGTGAAATAAATCAAACTCACCTGTGTAATTACCATATTGTTTCCCTAGTATAAGAAACTGAAAGAGTGAATAAGATACAAAATCTTCAATAAACATTGTGAAAGCATAAAGAAACTGATCAAAGGGAAAAAATAACTCAGACAGGGTAAATGAGCAAAAGAGGAAAGGAAAAGCAAAAAAGATATCAATTTGTATATGTATAATTAGGATAGCTGTGATGGTTGTACTACTGAATCTATCAGTTCTTGGAACAAAACAGTTAGCATTCATAGGACAAGATCAATTTTGCAAGTCTCTATCTGGTAATCTGAGTAACTCTTCTGAAGATATCTAAGCAAAATAACAACCTTTGCTATGTTCCTAACACCTTGTTGTGAAAGCCTATATTATTATTGTTTTGGGTTCTTTGTTATTGTTATTTATTTGTCTCATTTGTTTCTTGTTTTTCTTGTATTTTATTTTTGTTTGTTTTTCCCTCTATTAAAGAAAGAATAGATATAAATGTGTAGGTTTATAAATACCTAGAACTTCTCCTAAGGAATTTATAAGAATTGATTTTATTTTGTGTGATGGTATGAACGGCTACTTTGAAGAAAACAAGACATTATGATAGACATTGTTGATTTCATCTCGTCTTGTTTTGAGGTCCAAGAATGCTTTTATTCTTTGTTTTGATTGGCTTTAGTCTGTTTTCTATTATTTGACTCCAGTGTATGTGAAGGTATGAACAGCTATTTTGAGAAAAACAAGAGACATGATGGTAGCTATCGTTGGTTTCCTATTTTCTGGTTTCAAAGGCCCATAATGCTTTCACTCTTCTGTTTTGATTAGTTTTATACTATTTTGCTTTGCTTGAATTTATTGTGTTTAAAAGTATGGACAACTATTTCAAAGAAAACAAGAGTCATTATGGTAGCCACTGTTGATTTCCTGGTGTCTTATTTTGAAGTCCTGAGTTGCTTGCATTGTTCTGTTCTCATCTGCTTTGTTCTGATTTGTTTTGTTTTGTTTTATTCCCTTTAACATAAAAAAAATTAAAAATACAATTCTCAAATTATATAAAAGTTATGTGGCAAAATTAATTCTATTCTTTAATTAAGGAGGGAACTAGTAAAATGTTTTAATGGGTTCAAAGACCATTTGGGAAGTCATTTATTGAGATTGGATTAGGGACAAAATCAAAGACTGTTCAAAGGAGGAACAAAATTTCATGGCCATTTGTTCTGCCAAAGAGAAACTATTTGCATCTTTCTTTAAAAATTCCACAAGTATAGATGTAGCATTTTAACTGTTTTCTTCAGTTTACAACCTAATTTTCCTTTTATAAATCTGGGATCTTGTTTAAATAGTAAGTTTAACTATGGACATTTCCCTTTATAATGATGTTCTTTCAGATGACACTGAAAAATTGCTGTCTGCATTTTTCAATATTTTCAAAGTTAGTATAATTTTTCTAATATATAAATGTATGCATATGACACTTACATACTGTTATACTGTATAAAAGCATACACAGTCAAGTTTTATGAGTTGAAATCAGAAAACACATTTAGAATTGGTCTGCAGACAAGAATTGGTAGGGATGGGAAGTGGATGGAAAAGAGTTCAGAAAATGGGAAAGACCTGAGTTAAAAGTAGAAAAGCCAGAAATCATGGTTATATTTTACAATAATAACAAGTTTGGTTTGCTTACAGTGCAGGAACCATAGAAAAGGATAACAAGCTGTAAATGCTAAAAATACAGCTTATGACTAGACTGTGCCAAGCTAATGAATTATGAGTTTCCTTGCTAGGCAATGGGGATTCCTAAAGACTTTAGAATTTAGATAAGACAGACCAAGCTGGCTTTTTAAGAAAAATGATTTAGCAGTATCTTTTCTGGGACAGTATCATATGAATTGAGCAATCAAATTTACAGATTACACTGATGAAATCATTATTAAAAATAAAACATCAATCCACTATTCTCAGCAGCCAACTATCTACTGTGGTCCTCACATGAAGTTAACTTACAATGAGACTTGCAGGAAGTAAGATTACTATATTTAGTAATGGATATAGGCAGTCAAACGGTAACCCTTGTAAAAATGGACCCCAAATAGCCATTTCTCAACACTTGAAAGTTTCTCTAAATTTCATTTCCACTTCCAGTTTAGGACTTCGTAGAGAAAGTCAAATATGTATCCCGAACCAATCAACAAAGGATACTCCACGTCTATTTACCCTTCCTATCAGCTTCCCCCTGCCAACAATTTCTGGTAAAGCACACCTCGGAACTTCTCTTTGCTTGGTTGTGAGGCTTCCCTAAACTGCTGCTGGCCTTTGAGTCTTTGCCAAAATGCGAATGATGATTACTGAGTTTTTGACATCACAAAGTACATAAACAGTTTTTACCTATTCTCATTTAGATGGTCTTTGTTTCCATAAAGAGAACTACAATTAAAATTAACAATCACTTTTAAGATAGCAACTTTATTATTATATTTATTTATTTATTTATTTTGGTACCAGGGATCGAACTCACAGCCTCACGCCTGCCAGGCAGGCGCTTATGCCACTGCGCTAAATCCCTGGCTAGATAATAACTTTATTGAGATAGCATGCGTCTGCCCACCATTATGAATAGACTGTGTCAGAAATTGTGTGAGGTAGTGAGGGATACAATAATAATACTATATACGCTTGCATTCAGAAAAACTCTCTGTCACACAGGATAGATGTACATAAATATACATGATGCATAGAAAGCAAAAAAATGTAACCCTGGAAAAAATTATCACAGGCTGATTATAAGTTTGCAGTAAGGAATCCATCTGCATTCATTTTCATTTAAACAAGAGCTCAACAGTGTTAGGTAAGAGGGCAATAAAGAAACATTAAAACTGTGTGGTGAGCATGATTCTAGTGCACTGAAAAACAGGGAAACGTTATTTGGATATAGGTGATAGCACTTAGTGAGTTGGATGGGGACAAGTTAACATTTTGGAGATCTACAAAAGAGGTAGTATTGTTCAATGCTCTGGATGTGGGTCTTCTGTGAATATTTTCTTTAAAAAATCTAGATGATGGGTACTTTTGTGCAGTGTGTCGTAATGATCCTTAATGGATTGGGAATGGGGGACTGCTATGGCAGGCAGTTTCTCTCTACCATGTCTAGTGTTGAGCTCACAATAGTTCCATGTACAGAACAGGAATGTAGCTTTAGATAAATTTGGTACTGCTGATTGACATTACAGAAA
>RJWM01051446.1:0-10429 GCA_004363535.1 Dasyprocta punctata
ATCGTTTTGTTTTTGGTTCAATCCTACTACATCTGTTGGAATGGTCAGCTAATTTGAAGATAGCAAGGTATGTTATAGTAGCTATTGTACTCATATTATTGGTCTTCGAAGTTCTGTACCACTCCTACTGCTTTGTTTTGATTGACTTCATTTGTTACATTCTGTTATATTTTACTATCTTTAAAATAAAAAAAAAATTAAAAAATAAAAAAAAAAATGAATGTAAGGCAGCAAAAGACTCCTTGAGAGATGGAAGAAACATGAAATGTGCCCTGTAATTGCCAGTTCACTGACCTTCAGGGAGTTTGCAAGCTAAGGCACAGGCAAGAATTCAGATCCTAGCTAACTAGTTAGTTTCCTTGAGTTAAAGAGGTGGAGCTGGGTGGACAACAATGTCAAGATGGATTGAGTGGAAAATCAAAACTGGTGGATAAAAGGGAAAATAGACATCAGAACAGCAATCAATTAAATATTAAGGCAAATGTAGAAATTATAAACTGATTCTTAGAGAAGATGAATAAAATTAATGAACTTCTTACTTAAGATAAAAACGTAATCAGTAAGTGCCAATTGCCAATATCAGAAATAAAGGAGACAACAGCACTAAAAATCGTATGAATATTAAAAGAATAGTAAGGGAATATTATAAGGAACTTTATGTCAATACATTAAAAAAGCTTGGATACGCTAAACAAATTCCTTGAGTAGCTAGATAATTCTACATGGAAGAAGAAATAGATAACCTATATAGACAAGCATTTATTAGAAATAGACTTGGTAATTAAAAATTCCCCACAGTTCCTTCTTTACAAATGTTTATGTGCAGATGGTTTCACTGAGGAATTCTATCACACATTTAAGAAAGAATTAATGCTAATTCTAAAAATGTTCTTCCAGGAAACTGAAAAGAAGGAAAATACAGTTCCCAACTCATTCTATGACATTATCTAATCCTAAATCCGAAGACACTGAAAAAAAAAGGAAGAAAGCTAGATACCTATAGATCATGAATAAAGATGCAAAAATTCTGAGCATAATTTAGTCAGTTAAAACTAACAATAGATGAAAAGAATACTATATCAGATCAAGTGAAGCTTATCCCAGGAATGCAGGCTTGGTTTAGCATTCAAAAGTCAATATAATGTATTGTTTTAATGAACATATTCTGTGTTTTTTCAATAGATACAGGAAGATATTTAATAAAGTCAACCATCTGTGTCTACTTAAAAACTCTCAACAAACAAGCAGTGAAAAGGAACTTTCTAAAAGAACATTAAAGAACAGTCTACAGTGAAGTGTGACAGACTGAATACTTTCTCTGTGTGATGGTTAATTGTGGTGTCAATTTGAAAGGATTAAGAATGGCCTAGTAGTTTAGTGGAGTACATTCTAATGTGTATCTGGATTGACCTGGAAACTACAAACTGAAGAGGGTGGACTCGCTCAGGATGTAGGTGGCACCACTGAATAGTCTTGTAACTTGGATGAAATAAAAAGTGAAAGAAGGGAGTCTTACCATTTACTTCTTCAGAGGAGCTCTGGTCTTCACTCTCACCTTTGGTGTCTCCAGTTCCTTCAGGTTTCCAGCACAGACTCTTTAATCTTCCAGTGCAGACCTTTCAGTTTTCCAAAATGGATTTGCACTGCACTCTGTAGAGAGCTCTAGACTTTTGAATTTCAACTGAATCCTCCAACTTTACAGTGCACAGATAGCCATTTTATAGTTTTCCACCCCTGACTCCACAGGCAACCAGTTAAGTCTATTTATACATCCTTTTTGTATCGTATCTGTTCCTCTAAGTATAAGGAACACCACCCCCAGTTCAGAAATAAGACAAGAATTTCTACTTTCACCATATCTATTCCTATTCAGCATTATATCAGAGATCATAGCCAAAGCAATAAGATAAAAAAAGTTTAAGTATGTAGTGTATAGCTCCATTCATATAAAGTTTTAGAACATGAAAATTAATCCATAGTGACAGAAAGCAAATCAGAGATTGCCTGTGACAGCCCAGGATTCTGCCTGGGACAATGAGATAAAGGAAAGAACTGCAAAGGTGTGTGAGGAAATGGCGGAAGGTGACTGACAAGATGGGCTCCTTAACCTGATTGTGGTCATGGTTTCCCAGGTGTTGATGCATATCAAAAATCATCAAGTTATGCACTTGAAATATATGCTGTTCCTTGTATGTCCATTCTATCTCATTTAAGCTGCTAAAAAATAGAGATGAATAAGGAAGAAAAAAAAGGGAGAAAACGTTACAAATTTAAGACTCCTTGTATGGGAGTAAACTCCTCACAGTCTAGATTAGAAAACATAGAAAGGAACTTATCTATTAATGAGCCAGATTTCTCCAGTGTGTAAGCAATTTTCTAAGAGGACATTAGGTGTAGAGGACTGAATATTCTTTTTCTAGGCATCAGGGTACCAGTTAGAAGCTTTCTAGAAACCTGGCTGTAACTGTAGTAATCCACTAATTGCCCTGAGCAGAGTCAGAGGCTCCCTGAGGACTTGACTCAGTTCTCAAGATTCAGAGGATCTGCTGATTGACTAGCGGGCTCAGCAGCAAGCAGAGAGAATGACATGGGATACTCAGTGTCCCGTCTCCTAAAGAATCAGTCCTTACTCAAAAATGCTCCCGTTTTCCCAGGTTTTCTGCTCTGTACCATGGGCCATCTGTAAGGCCACCGCTGACCTTACTGGCTGTGGCAAGAGAAGTGGCAGTGCAGTGTTTACTTCTCGCTGTTTCCTGAGCACCTGTGCTGTCCCAGCTGCTCGTGTGCTTATGGCTCAGAGTTCTGTCCCTCCCACACAGACTCAGGGATGCAGGCGACAGCCTCTGTTCTGGCTTCCAAGGCAGAGTGTAATCATTAGTATAGCAAGATCTGGGCATTTTGGTAGCTCCTTCTTACACAATTATTTCTCAAATTTACAATGTGGAAATAAGTACCATGCATCTCTCTATGTCAATCTTACCCATTAAACTTGACTTAGTGGCTGTTTATATATGTGAGCATTTTAGATGTCATCTACTTCATTCTTTCCAGAAATCAGAAACTATTCTGAGACCATTTTGTAATCCACATAAAGATGATGTGGAATAAGTAGCAGTATTATCTGCATTTAAAAATGAGGCACTGAGCCTGAGAAGCGGTTAAGTGACTTGTCTGACTGTTTGGATTTAGTAGTAAATGGTAGGGCCAGGATCTAGGCACAGACATTCCAATTCAATGCCCACACTCAGTTGATCGGACTACTGATGCAACTAAGTGGGGGTAGGATAAGACTGGACATAAGCCAACCTCCTTTGCACAGTGAAAGACATTCTTTTATGCAGTTACAAACTCCTTAAAATGTTGCTTATTGGTGACAGGCAGTATCAAGTGTAAGAAATAGAAGGGCTCATTGTAAAGCCACAGCCCACAGCTCCATGTCAGCAGTGCCATCTTCTCTAGATTGCCCGAGTTTTCCCCACTCTCACTGAAGCTCAGACTTGCCCCCTGTGAGGAGTGGAAGCTACCAAGTTTGTGGGAAAGGTGTGAGCGAAGCATCAAACAGTGGAGAATCGCTGCCATTGCCCTAAAATGGCTGAGAGGTAAGGGCCCGACTGGGCCTTGTCCTGTGACACTACCAGAGAAAAAGACAAAGTGTCAATTTTCAGATCAAAATAAAAGGAAGAGGTGGAAGGAAATGGTGTGATTTCAACACTAGGGATCTGTACTTTGTGGATTTCTCCCCTTTGTTTATTACTAAAACCTGTAGCTACTACTATAACCTTTAAAGCAATAAATAATAGAAAAAACATAAGTAAGAGCTATCTACCAGAGTTGCCAAAGGATTTAACAGGCAACAAAATTTAATAACAGGTCTTAGGAAAAACATACACAAGTCATTCAATTAGGAGCTAGAGCTAGGATAAGCCCCATTGTGGGTAGTAAGAATCTTGTTATGAGATAATCAAGACTAGGTCAAATAACCTGTTGATGGGGATACAGTAGAGAAGATTTAAGTGTCTGCTGGGGTGTGAGTCTAAGATCCTGAAATCAGGATGTGGTCCATAAAGTGGTAACATTGGTATCTCTTTGGAGCTTGTTAGAAATACGGACTGCTTGACTTTCACCTCAAGCTATGAGAATCCCTTAAGGAATGTATGAGTATTTGACTGGGGTTTGCCTGACTGTGACCTGGGGACTTCTTACTCAGTAGTCCTAGGTCAGGGGTTTGTGAACTGTTGGGTTGATGCTCCTTCCTGGGATCTTGACGTGCTGGGCTTCCCAGCCTCTGGGAAACTACTCCCTGACATTGGCTCCTTGTGCCATGTATGTCAGAACTCTGCCAGCCTGGTTAATTTGGGAATCCTCTGGTGTTGGGCACATTTCATGACTTTGACTCTTAGCCAGATAAAACCTTCTGCTTCTATTTTCCTCCCAGTATGCAGAGTATCTTCTTAACCTCCTTGGCCTCTCTGTTTTGACCAGTTTCCCATTCCTGAGCCCACTGATGGCATCTTTTGCAGGTTGACTCATGCCTCGGTTCCATCTTCAGATGATCCTGTTGGAGCAGGGGTAACACCTATAACTTTCAGCTCTAGGTTTATTTAAACCCCACATCCAATTTACGATGGTAGAGAAAGTCACTGCATTTCTTATCAGAGGGCTCTGGGAAGGAGCTATGAATATTTGTGTTACCCCTTAAAGTATTTCGGGGACTGACCCTCGTCCCCCCCTCCCACCATATTGGTCCATATGAATATTCTTGTCTCTATCCTGGGTTCTGATTCATTTTTCTTCATCATACTATAGAATCCTTCTAGATCCCCAGGAAAAGAAACTCATCCTACTCTGAGCACCTACTCTGCTGAGAGACTTGGTCATATTTATTTTACCATTACATCAAGAGGAAGATAGTAATGGCCCCACCATACAGATAACAAAAAAATTCTGAGAAAGATTAAGCAACATTCTCAGCATTGCACAGCTAGTAAGAGGAAGAGCTTGGATCCCAGAGTTCTCTGCTTGCAAATTCTCACATCCATTCCATTGTCACATACATCCTCCTGAACTTCCCAGTTGATAGATGGGTGGCTTAGTTATCTACTAGCTCTTATCATTTTGACTCCATGGACTGGATAGACTGGAAAATCTTATGAAACAAATTGGAGAAATTTTTGTCTGTCAAAATTTCAAAGTTTGTGAAAAAGCAATATGGAGGGGCTATATGTCAAAGCATGGCATTTAGAAAGTTACAGAACATGACAGTGGCTCCAGTATGGGCAGAGAGTGAGATGACTGGAGAAGAGCAAGCTAGTTGGTGGCCACAACCTAACTTGAATTTGTCCATCTCTCCTAATATATAGGGAGCTCTAGGAAGACAGAGGTTTTGTCTATCTTCTTCACTGCTGTATCCATAGCATGTAGAGCTCTAACTAAAACCTAATAGGCACAATTAATGAATAGATGCAGTCAACCTTACCCCTTGACCCAAATAATGTTCAGTTAATCTAAAAAAAAAATTATGACATAAACTGCGTGATTTGTTTTCTAATGAAAGTTGATAAAGTATGGAGCACTGCATCAGGATTAGTTTTGTGGCTAAGTGGGAACTTAAATTATATACATGGCTGCGGGAATACAGAAAGAATACCAAACAATAAGTCTTTAAATGTGCATTGACTGCGATTTGGGTCTTCAGTTGCCCCTAGCTTTGAGCCTAAGGGAATATGAGGAACACTTATCTAAAACTCAGAGAGTAGGAAAGTCCCCAGGTGACTGCTAGAAGATCTGAATAGACAAATGATTCAGACAAAAGCTAACTTCTTCCTTTATTTTAAGTGCCCACCAAAGTTTTGCCCTGCATGATTGTTGGAGTAATGCTGAGCTACCAAAACAGGAAGTGGAACTATATTTTTGGGGGTCTATAGATCTCAGCTTTCCTGTTTCTCCCACCATTGGCTGTTACCCAGAAGGTAGGTTGTCCAAGTTGCTCTTTCCTCTATGTTGTCCCTAGTAATACATGAGGTTTTGATCTCAAAGAACTGCAGTATATGACTAGAAGCTCTACTTGCCCTGGCTTTTGCACTGGCTTTACAAGGCCCGATTCATGGCCTATCTACTCCATCTTTTGCAGCCCCCAGACAAGCATCACAAAGCACCTCAAGGACTAAGGGGCACAGGCTGCAGACCTCTGCTCACTCCTCTTCATCTCATGCCTTAATCATTGCTGTATCACATATGCTCTTTCTAGGGTGAAGAATAGCCCAAGATGGGGCTTTCCTTTCTTATTTCTCACACTTCCTGTGTTCACACATAATATGTGCTTAATAAATGTGGCTGACTAAAGAGAAGTTTCATCACTAATTTTTAAAGTCCTGTAGGTCAGTAGTTGTTTTCATATAACTTTAGGTAATCCTGAAGAGAGAGTAGAAGATATAGCACTTCTTAATTATGCTTTTTCATAGTTTTCATTTTATCATATTTTCTTTTAGACCAAAGATTCTTTCACTGAAAACAAACAAGTAATACAGGGACACATTCCAGAGAAGACTAGAGACATACTGCATAACTTTGTAAAAGGAAAGAGAAGTCATTATACTTTTTAACTTATATTGCGTAAAATAGTTCCACACTGCTGAGAAGCTACAGCAGTGTTAATGTGACTCACTGTAAATGATTAGTCCTGTGGATCATTGTTATAGTTATCGTGATTTAAATGATTCCATTCTTGATATATTAAGTAATGTCTAGCAATTAAGAGACTCAAACTCGATCTCAAACATAAGGTACTGGGTACTAAGAAAGCACAGCACTTACAGGAAAGCATTATGGAGCAACTAGGTTTTAAAATCATTAAGAGGCTTTTAACAGGTATTTTTGTGTAGAGGAATGACATATAAGGGGGTGCAATATTTTATAAAGAGTGGGATGGAGGACCTTGGTGATGACAAACTGCAAAGTGCGTTGAGCACTGCTCTTCTGAATGCAGGGAAAGAAGTAGGAGGTTCTTGTCCTGAACCTACAATGGCCCTCATCTCAGGTATTCTTTAACTACTTTGAAAAAACATCACTTTGAACTTGCCTTTTCCTTCCTGCAGTGGTACTCCCTCTTCCCATATCCTGCTGGCTCCTGTCCTTTCTCCCATCCTTGAAACACAGCTGCTCTCCACACTTCTTTTCTCAGCCCTCTGCCTTTTTGTCTCTGTACTGTCCCTCAGAGACCTTACGCACTATCAAGGCACCAACTACCACTCCTACCCTGTTCACTCTCAAAATCTTACCGGCCATGAACCAAGCTCCTCTTTCCAGGCAAGGGCGCACATTGCCTGCTCAGCTTCCTACATTATTTCTACGTCGTGTGGCATTTAGATCTCAAGGTGCTTAAACTGAACTCAACCCAAACTACCTCCTTTTCCCAAAGTCTCTCCAAGTAAAGGATCAATATTTCCTAAATCCTCAGCTGTCACTTGGCCTTCAGATCAAATCAACCTTTAATTTGTCTGTCTTTGATCTTCACAACTCTCTCACCAGCCCCCTATTTCCAGGCCTAATGCCATTGCCTGACTTCAGAATTTTACCATCCTTCATTTGGACAATCAAAATAGTTTCCTAACTGATCTGATCGCTCTGCCTTTAATCTCATACTGCCTTGTTCCCTTCTAAGTCTTTCTTTTGAATTAACTTTTCTTGAATATTGCCAGGATTGTTTCATTCCCTTACTCAAAAACTCATGATTCCTTTTATTTAGTGACCAATATATACACTCACTTGCTGAACAAATATTTATTGAGCACCTGCCATGTGCCACGAGCTCACTTGCCACTATGGATTCAGCAGCAAACCAGACAGAAAAATACCTGTTTTCATGTTTTTGTCTTCCAGTGAGAAAAAAAGTGGGCAGGAACCAATAAACAAAAGCACAAGATAATTTAGTAAAGAAAATGAGGTGTACTATTGGGTTAGATAGCAAGTTACAGAGGAGTGGTAGAATTTCTTTAATAAGGTTGTCAAGGTAGAATGCTTAAAAGATATGAATTTTATCAAAGGCCTACATAGTGAGAAGGAATGGTTCATAGAGAAGTCTGGAGGAAGAGCATTCTAAGTAGGGAGGACAGCAAGCACGAATGCCCTTAAAAGGGAAAGTAAATCATTTCTTGTTGTTAGTCCTCTACCATGGTGAGCCAAGCTAGCTTTTGAATTCAACTTCATAAAATTCCTTCATACAATACTCAAGTTACCTCCTGTTTCCCAACAGGGCTCTGACTTCTGGCCCCCACACTTTTCTGTTTTTACCCCTTCATCTGGGAAGTGGTCCTCTTTCCTACCATTGGCTAGTGAAATCCAGTGCAGAGACCAGTCCTTCTGCAATGGTATCAATGATCACTCCCAGCAAAAAGTCCACCTTTTCTTCACTGAAATCCAAACTCATACACTGGAACACCTTCTGCCTTCTTTGCTACACCAAGTAGTTCTATACTTTCCAGAGATTCACTCATGGGAAAAGATACTGCAATTTGTCCTCTATAAGGCAAATAGGAGGTTTTTCATGGAGACTGTCATGAGGATTGTTTTACCCCCAGCCAAGCATCTGATCACCAACACATATAAAGAGAAATGTTGAGAAGCATTAGATTTAAGGAAGTTTGTTTAATAAATTCATATGCTGCCTTAGAGCTATTCAAAATTGATTTTTAAATAGTAGAGCTTGGTCCCCCAAGGATGTTTAACTATATTTTCCACTAGATAAAGCACAAAAGCAGAGGTGCTCCAGTTGAGTCAGGCAGCTTCTTTGTGCTTCTCAAGCAAGAGATTTTCCCTTTTATCCTCTCACTTCCATTCCCTTAGCCTCTGAGACCTCTGTGGAACCCAGGGCTGCAATAAAGCACAACCCTACCAGACACAAAGCACAGGCAAATTGATTAGGTTAACCACCAAGTTTTAATTTTTTAAGAAGACCACTAATAGAGGCTTTGCAGATGTTGGTGGTCACAGGAGCCATTACTATACGGCGCATAGAAAGGAGTCAGCTAGAGTATCAGTAAGACAGATTTCCTGAGGTCCTATTTGGATCCACCTATGTATAACCAATCCTCATTTTTTCCTGTGTCTCAAATGAGATGTCCCCCTGGAAATGACCCTGACTCTTCACTGGTAGAAGCATTGCTCGTTATACTTGGTAACAGTGGCTTGTTACCAGTACTTGTAACAGCGGCTCCTCCACTGCCCCATAAGTGCCATATAAGCAGAGTATGCACACTGTGCACCCAGAACTCCCAGTGCCAACAGTGCAGGGTACAAGGCAGGTGCTCTGGGGTCTGTTGAATGAATGGATTCTTAAGTGAATGACTGATTGGATGTAAGAAAATAGATGAGGAACCATTCTAGGTAAGAGGAAGCCAGGAATTGGGACTCGCTAGCCGAAACTGACCTGCAGGCATCCTGCTGGCATGTAAACAGGGAGCAACCTGCTGGAGTGCTGTGAGGAGTGCGGTTGACTGCCTTGTATCATGGCACTTGTGGGCCTGTTTTGCTTTCCTTCTAAAGAGTAAGCCTATTGAAGACTCCAGCTACAGCTTATATGCCTCCTCTTTTAGGAAACATTTGCTGTTTGCTACATAGTTCGTATCATTTTCTCTCAACACACCCATTTGGCAAGTTCTCCTCCACCCTTCTCCGCCATGGGTGGCCAATGCACTGACCACACTACTAGATCCAGGAGTGGGTCCTCTTGCTTTAAATCAATCAGTGAGTTCTGTCATCAGTGGCTCACAGCGACTGGGGAACATAACCCACGCTGAGCCAACAAGCAGCTCTCCTGGGGTTTCTGGGAGAACTCGGTGAAGAAGTTATGAGCACAATATTTAGCTCCAAACCCAATTTTGCTTCATCCAGCCATCTTGTTGAAGGAAGGACGTTTTGTAACTTCTTTATCTATCTCTTCAACCTAAATCAGACATTCATATGTATCCTACAAATAGCCTATATATAATCTATCTATCTATCTATCTATCTATCTATCTATCTATCTATCTATCCATCTATCTATCTTAGGCACCTGACACACAGATCAATACATTTCAGCTGTTGCTGTCATTGCTGCTTTTATTCCATAAGAAATAGTGGTGTATAGATGTGAGAATGTGAGGCTTTGGACTGACGCGGCAAGCCTGCTACCTCCAAGGAATCCAGAGTGATGGTGAGGTCAGCACAGAGAATCATAGAACCTGAGACAGGGAGCTAAGCCCAAGGACACGATTTCAGTCTCTGAATTAAGCCATGCCTGAAGCCAGCCTTATCCTTAGACTTTCAGAGACGTGAGCTGATGCATTTGTTTCTCATGTAAGCTACTTTGAACTATTCACTATTATTTGGAGTAAAAGATTCCTACTCTTTTACTGTTTTTTGGTGGCAAGGGAACACACAAGTTTGTGAG
>RJWM01051447.1:0-10428 GCA_004363535.1 Dasyprocta punctata
AACTAGAGGATAACAATATGCAATATAGTAACAATTGTGGATTTTCCTACTGTACTATCCCTGTTTTGTTTGCTTCATTTTACTGTTCTGCTTTACTCCCTTAAAATATATATATTATATATATGTTATATATAATATATATATCCATATAATTCTATGAAAAATACAACAGGAAGAGCAATATCATAAATTTTACCTTGACGAGACATGGAAGACTTCCCTGATATTGAGCTGAGTATGGAAAATTGAATAGAGAACCGCTACAGAATGGACATGTCACAGAGCAAACCAAACGCACAAAGGCAGCAATGCATAGGTTATCCAGTTGAACCAGTCTTATACCCAAATGTGCCTGGAAGCCACCACCTTCTTTTCAAATCTATGTTCATTCTCTTAATCCAAGACTTCTGCCCAAATCAATCAACATTTTACAGCCTGTCCTGCCTCTTACTCTTTCTCCCTACTAGTGCGTAAAGTATAGACTGATAGCCCTGCTTCTTTGCTATAAATTAAATAAATACATAAACAATTTGACAGTACCCTATACCATGTCCACACAGTATACACCAAATCACTTGAAGTCTCCATAGGTACAGTCTCCACTTCGCTTTTCAGCCTTTTCAGCTTTTCTGTACTTCACACCAACTGCAAATCTGCCTGTGAGCGCCCTCATCGTGCTCTCATCACACACACTACTCACTATTGTCCAGTTTCACCTCCCATTTCCATGTTTCTGTTTTCACTCACCAATTTAGCTATCTATTCCACAACATACTACACAACCAGCAACACTCATAATCCAGGGCAGGTTTTCCTCACAGGGGACATCTAAAGATGCCTAAAGACATTTGCTGTCACAAATGAAAAGGGGAGAACACTACTGAAATCTAGTGAGTAGAAGTGATGGGAGCTGCTAAACATCCTAAAATGAACAGCAGCTCCCCAACAACTAGAGTAAGCCAGCCCCTAATGTCAATAGTGCTGCTGTTGAGAAACTGTGCTACAGGTGTTGGCCAGCTCTTAGCTGATCTAGGATGATCACCACCTGGAGCAACTTGGCTCTGTCCCTGGTCTCTCATCCTCCAGAAAGCTGTCTGGGGCATCTTGGGTTAGTGGTGGCAGAGGAGCAAGGAAAAGCAGAATTACACAGAGCACCTTGCAGCCTAACCCAGAGATGGTACATTATCACTTCTGCTACATTCTATTGACCAAAGCAAGTCACAGGCCCTTTCCAGACTCCAGAGGAAGAAAAAGATGCCCTTTCTTTAATGAAAATAACCAAAGTCACTCAAGATTCCACTTGTTTAAAAAATGCTGTCCAACTTTCTCAGGTATCTGGAATTTCATATTGCTCATTAATCCCACCATGAAGTAGTGATTATTTTGTTCCATCATATGATCTAGGAATGATGTTGTTGGCAGAAAATATAGCTGAATTCCCTGGACGCACATCCCTCTACACACCCCTTAGAAACAATAATTACAATGAGCTTAATTCTTACATTTGCCAATATCACTCTGTGCAATTTACTCACTCGTTTTGTCATCTGCTGGGTTCCCCGCCCTGGCTGCACATGGGAATCACTTGGGGGAAACTTTTATGAAACAACAATACCCAGGCCCTCATCCAGATCATTTTAAATCAAAAGCTCCCCAGTGATTCTAATGTGCAGGCACAACTGAGAACTGCTGAGCTGGAGCTCTCCACTAGCAGGGAGGCAGCAATGACAATTGAATGCCTAATTAAAAATAAAATGAGAAAATTTCAAATCTCTGTAAGATGCTATTTGAACAAAAATTTCCAGAACTAAGCAAAAATTGTAGTAACATGGGTTTAGGTATAAACAGTGCATATGATCAATGGTTACATGTATCAGAATTCCAAGATGAAGATGTCTTTATGCCTATATTGTATGCTGTTGCTGTTGTTTATGATTTTGTAATTAAATAATTAGTCCATTTTGGAAAAATCTATCCAGAGAGAACATCTTATACTCACCATTTATTCTAACAGACCAGATTGTGGCAAATGAGCACATTTTCAAATATTTAATATTGTATAATGCATAATACATGAGCAGTTGCAATTAAAATTGCATCCTGATTTTCTAGCCACTTATGATTTAAAAATACGTCCACAAATTCTTTGATACTCCTCCTTTTCAAAGGTGAACCTAAATCTCCCCATCTTGAGTGAAGATTGTAGTTAGTAACTTATTTCTATGGAAATGAATATGTCGGACATTAAGGCATGTGAAGTCTGACACCAGGCCACTAAAGGCCCTCTCGAATCACACACTTGGGGAAAGCCAGCTGCCATGTATAAGGGCACACAGGCAGCCCTGTGGAGAAGCCTAGCTGCTGAGGAATTAAGTGCTCCTGCCAACAGCAACATGCGTGTGCCATCTTACAAGTGGGTCCTCAAGCCCTGGGCCACTCTTCAGACACTGCAGTCCCAGCCAGCATCTTACCCGAAACCTCGAGAAAGACCCTGAGCTAGAACCATCTAGCTAATCATCCCCAAATTTCTGATTCACAAAAACTATATAATACAGGTTGGGCACCCCAATTCAAAAAATCTGAAATCCAAAATGCTTCAAACTCCAATTTTTTTTTTTTTTTTGATACCAGGGATCAAACTTACAACCTTGCATTTGCCAGGCAGGCATTTTGCCACTGAGCTATACATCCCTGGCTCCTCAAACTCCAAAATTTTTTGAGCACCAACCAGATACCACATGCAGAAAATCCCAAACCCAGGTCATCTGCATGCTTCATGTCACAGTCAAAAGGTAGGCACACTAAAAATATTGTATACAATTGTCTTCAGGCTATGTGTATAAGGTGTATATGAGACATACATAAATTCCATGTTTAGAATTCCATCCCATCCTTAAGATATCTCAGTATATAAGTGAATATTACAATGTTTAAAAAATTCAAAACTCACAACACTTAATCAGAAGGATTTGGAATAAAGGATACTCAATGTTCTGACTTGTATCGAGATGTCCTCCCAGATGTTCATACAGCCAGAGAGAGGGCTTCTCAGAGGCGGCTGGATCTAGGATGTGTGCTGCTGAGATCAAGGATGTAATGCTGTGACTGATTCATAGTGCGATGCTAGGAATAAGACTGCCCTACGCCGAGTGTGAGTGCTACCCACCCCAAGAACTAGTATCCTGGACAAAATAAAAGGACCAGAAAGAGGGCTAGTGTGACTGCTTGTCATTTGCTGCTTGCTGCCTTCTGCCTTCAACTGCCATGAACTGTTTCTTCTCTGAGATGCCTCTCTGCCATACTGCCCTGCCTTGGAGCCAACCAACTATGAACTGAAATCTCTTCCAACTGTAAGCCACATAAATCTTTCCTCTTTTAACTCTGGGTGTCAGGTATTTTGGCTCAGCAATGAGAGAAGTAAGGCACTCAAGCTGTAATAAATAGTTGTTTGAAGCTGTTGTTTTTTGCAGTAGTTTGTTACGCAGCAATAGATAATTTATGCACCATCACAAGACTTTTTTTTTTTTTTTTTGCAGCACCAGGGATCAAACTCACAGACTCACACCTGCCAGACAGGCACTTAAGCCACTGAGCCAAACTCCCAGCTCCAGTTTTTTGAGGCAGGGTCGCACTATGTAGCTCAGGCTGGCCTTGTACTCACATTGTAGTCCAAACCGGCCTCAAACTCACAACGCTCCACCTACCTCAGCCTCCCGAGTGCTGGGATTAAAGGCGTGCGCCACCATGCCCGGCTCATCACAAGACTTTTCAATTTTCTAGACAAATATTCAAATGTCTTGTCTACTGTTTCTACAGTCTCTAGATTCCTTTTCTATATGACTTGGGAATTTGTTTGATCCATCACACTTCACTGTTTGATAATCAATTTCATCATCTCTACTTCTTTCTTGAAACCTTCTGATAGGAACAAGTTTCTCTCTTCTTAAATGTAGAGCAAAACTAATCCTATTGCAATTCTATGTGCCCCCCTGCTATTTACTAGAGTCTCCCTTCCTGCAGGTCCAGCCTAATGAGATAATCTATACTCCCTTGCTTAGTTTTTGTACCTCCCACCAAGCCTTAAACTACTGTGATTGCTATAGTAATTGGAAGCCATTCATACTGTGTTGATTCTCGTAGCCATGGACTCTACTTATTAAACTTTCCTGATGTCTCACATCCTCTCCAAGCAGCACATTCAAACCTGACCTTGGCCTGTTTCTCCGTACATTACTCTCTCCTGTGTTTCCTAGTCAAGAAATCATATTACTCAAGCCAGAGATTTACAGATCACCCTCAATTTCTCCATTTCTCTCACCTCCTCCACTGATTCAGTCACTAAATCTCATCAATTTTACACATTCCTCCCCACTGGTATTGCCCTCATCACCTCTTATCTATCACTAGAACAACCCACTCACTGCCTTCCTGCTTCAGTCTTGCTCATCACAATCATTCCCAACACCACCACCAAGGTCACATTCCCAAAGCGTAAAATAACTTATCCCTAGCTTACTCCTAAATTACACCCCATTGCTTAAAGATAAAATCCAAACCTCATTAAACAATACTAATAGTAGTTAATGTCCGTTCAGTGCTTGATGCATGGCTAGCACTATTACAAGAATCTAGTATGTATTAACTTACTTAATTGTGCTAAAGGTGTAACTCAGCGATACAGTGCTTCCCTAGCAGGTGCAAGGTCCTGAATTTCATCTTCTGCACTGAAGGGGGAAAAAAGTATCTAATCCTAACTGAAATTCAAAAAGTAGGTCCTGAATATTCACTTCATCATTTTACAGGTGATGAAGTAAGGCACAAAAAAAGCCTCAGTAACTTCTCCGTGGTCATGGTGTTAATAGATAGCAAAACCACATTTTGAACTCAGGTTGACTTCACAGCACAACTGCTTTGTTGTTGTTGTTGTTGTTTAGTGAATTCTCCCCCCAACCCAGTCTTCTAGTCCAGCACTAAGCCCTCGGGCATGACACACAGGGTCTTAGCTTATGTGACCCAGCGTCTTGTTCCCCGCGGCCATCCTTTCACTGCTGGGCTCTGGTGCTGCTGCTCCCCAACATGCAGAAGATCTTTCTCCAGCCCTTGCCCTCTCCTCTCCTCACTTTCCCCTCCCTGCCCAACTGACAATACTTGCTCATTTTTCAAGGCTGCACTCAAGGAACCTAACACCCATGCAGTGAAGATTCTCATCCCTCCCCAGGGAGCATATTCATATCTTCTTTGGTGGCCTCAAGTAACCCTGCACAGACTGTTTGCTAACACTTGGTTACAAACTGAACTACTCCAAAGTATCCCTTCCCTTCCCCACCACTGTGAGCGCAAAGTCTTTCCCGGCCTGCTGACTGGATTTGGCCACACCACTTGTTTTGACAGTGGAATGTGAGTAGATGTGATGCAAGTGGAGACTTTAACTCTGTTTGTTGCATGGCTTTGGCTGAGCTCTGGTGCACCTGTCATTCATTTGCCCTAAAGAGAACAAATCTCCCTAGCTGCCTGGAGGCCAAGGAGAAGAGAGATACAAGAAGCAGTCATGAGTCCAACATATCCCGGAGCCAAGTGCAACCAAACTGGAGCTTGAGTGGAACCACTGCAGCTGACCCTTCAAATAAAATACCCTTCTGTCACCTGCCACTCAGATTTGTGATGGCTTTGCACACTGCATTATTGCATCAAAAGTTATCTAACACACACCAAGAAATCTTAATTGCATGCTTTTTATATATCTTGAGATATGAAAATAGTGCTCAGAACATTAAAGCCCTTCACAGATTACTTCACATACCATTAAATTTACCCTCTTAAAGTATATAATTGGAATTTCTTTAGTGTTTCACTCAATACTGTAAATAGACAACCACTACCACTATTTAGTTCTAGAATATTTCCTTCACCCCCTCAAAAAACCACAGCCATTAGCAATCTCTTCATATATTTTTATAAATAACAAACAAAGAAAAACGTAAGAAAATCTTTAGCTAAACTCTTACCGCAAACTAGTATGGTATACAAACACTATAGAAAAAGTATTTTCTAGAAATGTGCTTTCCCTAAGATATTTTAAATACATTTTATCTACCAAAGAAGCTAAACCTACATTTCCCATCTATTTTAAATATAAATATCTAATATTCTTTTTAATTGCTATTGCAAGGCAAAGGCCATTTGGGGATTTAATCTTTAGTCTACAGATCATAGAAAGATAAATACATTAAAAGCCGCAAAGTATTAGGGAGAAAAAAAATCTCATGTAGTTCAAAGCTATCAGTAACTGAGGAAAGCGTGACATAGAATCCGCTCTTGCACCAAAAAAAAAAAAAAAAAAAAAACCCTTCTGGTCCAATGCCAAAAAAAATCTCAAAACTCCAATAAACAAATGCCAGGGCTTCAATATTAACAAATGGACACTTTAAAAATATATAAATTGCAAAACAAGGACTGAAAAATTCATCTCAGTAGCTAAATTGACATCATGTGGCTAAATACTATTACTCATTCTTTTCTTTTACATAACAAAGACAACTATTTTTAAAACTATAAAGACAAGTTCATTTTGTTCTATTAATCAAAAAGTGTATGAGAGAGAGTTCTTTATTCAGAGGGTAACACTGTAAAAGAGATGCCTTTTGGGAAAAGTTTATCAGAGACTTACATGTTAAGTAATGGGGCAAATTTTTAAAACTTATGTCAAGAGTAAAATGTTCTAATCTCAAAACATGTATTTTCTCTATATTTTAAAAAATGCACACTTGACTTTATTTTGGTGTGCCAGATGAAGCCACTTTGCCAAATCTAAGAATCCTAGAAAGCGATCATTCTAACCCTCATCATCACACTCTTCAAAAAAAAAAAAGTAAAATTCTGACCAAAGCCCAGCAAAGTAATCAGGGAGCTTTCAAGTATCCGGTCTCCACCTAAGCTGTCCAACCAGTTTTTATTTTTACCCTCCTCTTTCCCATACTCATTCTGTTAGGACCCAGCTGCACTGTGCCAATCTGGGTCACTCAACACAGAGGATCAGTGGGCGACAGCCGCCGTGTCCACTTTTAGAAGGGCCCACATGCCTGGGGAGTGCTAGGCACAGAGCAGTGCATTCTCTGGATGTGAAGGGTCTGGAAAACAGCAACTGCATGATTTTGCTATTCCTAGGTTTCTGGCTTCAAAAAATATACACTTACCTGGGAAACATAAAGTTCAATGGGGATGAAACTGGACACTGGCATTGGATCCTTTTTATTTCTTCAATTTTTTCCATTATTTTTATTTTTAAAATTAAGCACCCTCACTAGCAATTCAGAAACAGTCATTACTAACTTCTTGGATACACACATCTAAAACAATTAAAAGTGATTCCTCAATTTTCAGTGACAAGGTAGAAAAGCGTTCACAAGCTAGAGTTGAGTTCTTCTGCCCATTTTTTTTTTTTTAATTCTTAATTTGTTATCAAGCCAGTCTAACATTTTTTTAAAAGCTGCTATTTTAGCCGGGCGTGGTGGTGCACGCCTTTAATCCCAGCACTCAGGAGGCTGAGGTAGGCAGAGTGTGGTGAGTTCGAGGCCAGCTTGGGCTACAACGTGAGCGCAAGGCCGGCCTGAGCTACATAGTGCGACCCTGCCTTAAAACACCAGGGTCGGGAGTTTGGCTCAGCAGCTTAAGTGCCTGTCTGGCAGGTGTGAGGCTGTGAGTTCGATCCCTGGTGCCACAAAAATAAATAAATAAATAAATAAAAATAAAAAATAAAAGCTACTACTTTATAATTCAGTGTAAAATGAATTCCAGGGGTTGAGGAAATAGCACAGAAGCACAAACACCTGCCTGGCAAGCATGAGGTTGTGAGTTCAATCCCCGGGACCAAAAATAATTTTAAAAAAACAAAACAAAACAAAAAAGAGAATTCCATAGACACTGGGAAGAAGCTGAAGTACCCTGAATGGACCTTTTTTTAGTCAACATACCAAAAATCAATTTGGTTCACTCAATCATATTTCTACACCTTATAGAACCAGTCAGGTGCAGGGTTAGGCACTTGACATTCAATGATACCTCTAAAAGTGACATATTTTTAGTCTTATAAAAATATTATTAAAGTAAACTAACAATCTTTTTTTAACCACTCCCAAATAATAATCCTAGCTTCCCTCTAAGAATTAGCCATTAGATGGGCATGGTGGCACACGCCTGTAATCCCAGCACTCAGGAGGCTGAGTCGGGAGGATCGTTGTGAGTTCAAGACCAGCCTGGGCTACAAAAGTGAGCTCAAGGCCAATCTGAACTGCATAATGAGACCCTGTCCCAAAAGACGACAAAAAAAAATTAGCCATGGTTCTGAGTTTCTAAATTATTTCCATTCCTATGTACATGTTTCCCCTATCACTGCATTTTCATTAAAATGTTAGTGATTGTTGGTGGCCTCCTCAGGATCCTGCTTCCCCCATTCTTCCAACAAAAGCATCCAGGTTTCTTTTAGGGGATTCTCCACTGTTCTGCTATGTAGCAGCAGGTAGCAGCCAGGACCTTTAGTGTGTCAGCCTACACAGAACCTAACGGTGCTCACAGGCACAACACGAAACCCACATGTTGTTCTTCCCCTTGCTAATAATCACTTTAGGTCTAGGTTTTGATACTAAGGGCTATCTGAGTCCAGAGGAGTCATGGCCCAGTCCAGTGGAAAGTGACTGGGGGAGGGGGGTGTGAAGAAAAAAAAAAAAAGAGCAAAGATAGCCCCACCCATTGGCTCTACTCTCCAGGCAACATTTATCTTTTAAAAAACATTGAAAGGCCTCCAGTTATAGGGAATGCATAAGGGTGCCAGATAGGTGGAACTGTCTCCTAGCAACTGACAGTGCTGGGTGCACAGAAGGTGCTCAGTAAACAGCATCTTAGATGAGGACGGGGAGGAGCAGGCCAGCAGCTTGATCAGTAGCTAGCTGGGATCATGATTTCTCAGAAGTTTTGTTTTTACTTTTAAAGCACTCTGAATAGTAACTCTGGAAAGTTATCACCTCCAATGAATACATGCACACACATGCACACACACACACACACACACACACACACGTACACACGCACGCAGAGCAGTTAAGGAGGATAACACAGCATAACACAGCAGTCATCAACCCAAGCTCTGGAACCAGATTGTCTGTGTTCAGACCTCAGCTCTGACACTTAGCTGTAGGGTGTCAGGCAAATCAGTTAACATTTCCACGCTTCAATTTTGCAGTCTGTAAAATGGCCACAGAGCAATGCTTACTTGAAAAGCACCTTACGTGACAGGCTGTGTCAGGAGCTGTACATTTATCATGTCTTTCACTCAGGTACCTACACTACCCTGGCATCTGAGAAGTATTCTAGAATTGTGCTATTATTATTAGCATTATTATCATCATCACCATTATTATTTACTCTGGCACTTTATCACTTAATGTTATCACATTCCATCAACTCTTGCAACACGAATGAATCAGGCTCCCACTTGTCGCTGACCCCTCCCTCCTATTTATGACATCTCGCAAGGTCCCTTTGGAAATAGGCGGTAACCGCATATGTTGACTGAAGACCGTGTTTAGCTCCACAAGCAATTCTCTTTTTTCACTTTTTATAGGAAAGGCTGAGAGGACACTCTTTCGGTACTACCACTCACTGGGTTGTTACAGCTAATGGTCATAGTCATAGGTGTTTCCCCGATATCAGTTACTGGTTGTGAGTTTTTACAGAGATTTTTTTTTCTTTAAAAATACCTACCTACAGCCAATATCCAGCACCACAAAAAATATAGAAATTTAAAATAAATAAATAAAAATTTAAAAATAATACCTACATGATAAGAACTCCCACAAGTAGCCACGATAATAAACACTCTTCAGTGCTGTTTCTGTACAGATTCCCCATAATTGGGACTATATTAAGCTTTCTCTCCAACTAAGAAGTGGGAATTAGCTGGCCTTCTACAATAAGTGAGCAAAAGAGCACTGACTGCTAAGAGATAAGAAAGAGAAGGTGAAAGTCCCAGAACAGAATGCCCAGCACAGGTTTATTTTTAAAGAAAAGATGTTTGCTCTCCTGCTTGCAAGATTGGAACTCCAAGTTCAGTGAGCCCCACCCCCAGCCATCCTGAGATGGGGGGAGGTTAGATCCTTAAATAATTCCTTCAACTGATACCACTATCAAAGGGCCAATAGTGGAATCAGTTTCCGAGTGTCCAATCACTGACTGTCTCCAGGCAACTATTGGGTGAACTGCTTTTTTTAATCACTCTTTAAAAACAAAACACTTTGCTTCCTGTCAGGACGGCAACAGTGTCTATTTTCTCTGCCACAGCAGAGACCGAGTGCCAATCAGGCAATCATAGCTGGGCACACACTCCCCAAGCAATCCTCTGGCTGTGGGTGGTATGACTGGGGGCCCTGGTGGGGG
>RJWM01051448.1:0-10425 GCA_004363535.1 Dasyprocta punctata
CCACCATTAATTCTTAATCTATTCTTTCATACCTAACAGTCACAATCTATCTGCTAACCAAAATATCAGAAATTATGAGTACAATTACAACAACTATTGCAACAACTATTTTTGAGTTATACATGGAATTTTCTCCATGGTGTTTCCCATTGGAATTTGTATTAGCCTCAGCTCCACGTAAAGGTGAAACTCCACCACTTACATTTAGTTTTTGTGGTAGAAAATCTTCAAATTTATTCCGGTTATTTCAGAGCAAACTAACATTGAAGTGACACAAAGCAGCACTTCCAGAGCTACTGTGTTTCAGTGCCCTCACCTACAAGGAAAGCAAACACCCCTCATTTTAACATAGTATCATATAGCGTAAAAGGACTTTCTTCTTTATCAAAGTGAGTGACCCTTTAATAATCCCAGGACGCAGAAAAACACAAGTTATGATCATCCTAGTTTTAGTAATAAAAAGAAAAAACTGAAACACAAAAAGAATTTCAGTGAATGATGATTTAAGTGAAGAATGATCTTTTTAAGAGAATGATGGTAAGTATTACTGCACCATGGAACTGGTTAAGAATTCAATGTGTAATATAAGGCTTTTTAAACACATCCAACAAAGATCCCAGAGAAAAAAATTACATTCCCAGTGAGGTGAAATCCATGTGCTAACATGTAATAAAGACGGTGACATGAAGACACAAATGTAGAAATATGACTCATCTTTAAAGGGGCTCTAGGTTTTTGCAAATGTTCTCCTTAATTGCCTGAATCACAAAAGAAGACAACAGATATTCATCAGATCCCCTGGATAACAGTAATATTACACATGCACACACATACACATACACACCCCTCTTCACACAAAAGGATGAGCAGTGTACTTGCAATTTCTTCCAAAGAACATAGTATCCCCTTTCCATCTTTGACAAGATATGTACTTTGGATCGAATGGATCCTCCCCAAAACTCAAGTGGGGCCTTGAAGAGATGCTTAGGCCGTAAGACCTTCTCCCACATGAATGGGATTAAGGCCCTTATAAAGAGGCTTTGTGCAGCTCAAACTTGGTCTAGCAATCTCTGAGTTGGACTATATTATTTACCCACATAGTGGCGCCAGACCCAGATACAGGCAATAACTCAATTGGCACTAGTTCTTGGGAAGCAAATTTGTTTTAATTGAACTTTTGTTTTGCCTTTCAGTATCAAAATATTCATAGTTGGGAGGAATTAAATAGTCCTAGGATATCTAGAAAATCTAGAAACTCTAGCCCTACCTTCTTACTCAGTACTGTAAAAACAAAGGCTAAAATAGAGGCAGGGATTTGACGAAGACTAAGACAACCTGACAGCAGAGATGAAATGTGAATCCAGGCCTTTGGAGTCTTCACTTAGTACACTTTCATGTGGCACAAAACTATTTCCCAAGGTGTGCTATCTCTAATACTAGTTTCTTTCCACTAGTAGGTGCTGTCGCCTGAGCATATAAATTTTCTCCCTCCACATGATGTAAAATTTCATTGTAAATAGGACCCTAGTGTGGGACACTGCAGTCTACCAGGATGACTTGTATATGATGCCTCAGTAGGGCTAGCTCCATGGCCATCTGATCCATTGCAGTCATTTCACATCTTTCAGAAGCACTTTGGAACCCTCCAGATTGTTGTGTTCTGAAAATGGAAGGGAAGGCAGCAGCATGTGAGGTCACGTGTTCTGCAGAGGTTTATCTGGAGCAAAGCGGACCACCCTCCAGTCCCTGTGTGACCACAACTGGTGAGAACTGAGTGCTTTTCATACCAGGGTTGCACATTCACTTGATAGAAGGCTTCCAGCTTTGCTTCTTTATTTACGTCTGTAAATGTGGATAAGCTACTTAAGTAGAAGAAGTGGAAAATTCGCAGGTAGAAGAATGGAGTTTTAATTCTATGGTAGCTGTATCATACATAGGATCTGTGACTTTGGGCAAGCTCCTTCATCTGTTGGCACTACATGTGTGTCAGGGAATAGTGATTTCAGCCCCAGATACTTCAAAGTATTACTGGGGAGATACTGATTACATATTTATACACACACATGCATATATATGAATATACAGATTACAACAAAATACGAGGAATTTCTCAAAGACACATTGCTATAAGGTAAGTTTGTTTAATTAATATCGATATAAATGACATGCTCAATATAGCTGAAGGTACCTGCATATAACTGGAGCTTCAATTTATTGATCACATTATAAGGAATTTTAATTCAAAACCCACAAATATGAAGGACTGATGTGCATACATAGACTGTGAAGAGTTATATGCCTTCTAAATTCTGGCAGTGTGGTTTATTGTGTCACTGGACGGGGTAGATGAATGCCAGGAATACTTAACACACAATGCTACATCAGAGCTCAAAAGGAACCCTTTGGGCATGGAATTTTAGGACCCTGGGCCAATCCCCTTATGAATCTCTATAAATCCCCACTGCTAAACTGCATTCTGCATTGATTCCACCACCAGCACTTACATAGCAACACTGAGCTCTCCGAGTGCTGAAGTGACGTCGAGGGAACAGTTATTAATGTACGAATGTATGCACACAGTATGTGAAAATATGCAAGACTGAAAGCGATTAGTGTATTATTTTGAGGTAATACTTCCCACCGGGACTGTGCTCCTGGAAAAATTCCTTCATCTCTACAGAAGCTTGCTCAGTCATCTGCTATCACTTACCAGAATGTTTGGGATAAAAATGGTGTCACTTTTAAGGAAACACACGTCTCAATTTTCTTTGTTAACATCTGAATAAAACATGAGGTTTCTACTTTTCCCCTCTCCTCTTTCATTCAGAGAATAAGGCCCTTCACAATCTTGCTTTGAGCGAGAGAAATAGTTGTCCTTTTTTGTCAATTCGAGGTTAGCAGAATCACTAGGTCTGCTAGAAGAACTAGTAGAAAAGTTTAAATTCCATTCTAATAAATTTTATTGGTCTCGCTAAGTTCCGAGGTCAATCACAAGGCTGTGTTGTAAGAATACAAGAAGAAATTACCTTTCTATCCACTAAGAGATTATGTCCCTTGCAGAGAGTCAGAGACAGCAGCAGAGGAAAGGGACAGAAAGTTCTACTGGAAGATTTGGCTGGGGCTGAAGGACATTTTTTAGGCCATGTTAAGACTCTGGAAAACTGGAACATAACCTACAGAGTCACATACCTGGGCTGGCAACATCCCCTTTTTGTACCTCCCTCCTACAAAATAAATACTCTGAATCAGGAGTTTTTTTTATAAAGATCTCATTAGACTTCAGTTTTTCATTCTAAGATAAATTTTATAAGATGAACATACAAACTAAATTTAAATTAAGGCTAAGAATAAGAAGAATCTACACAATGGCAATTTCTAGGCAGCCCTTCAGCACCCCAAGTTTGTTGAACATTATAAAAGCTATGAAATAAAAGAAATGAGAAAACCTGGAAATAGGCATGTTCTATTTATGTCAGTGAATTTCTGGGCAATTCCTCTTCTACTAAAGTAGCTTCCATATTTAGATTATCATACGGAGTAAACACAGTTAATTTCCACCAGATGACTAATATTCAAATGCTAAATAACTAGTGAGATAAGTCAAGGGTTGTCCTTAAGACTAAGACTTATAGGAAGTTTCCAGAAAGATATGAATCTACAGGAAGTACAGAAAAGCAGAGAAGCTAGAAATGTGTTCTTGCATCAGCTCCTGCAATGCGATTTTATTTGATGTTCTGTCTTGAGCAAGAGATAGCACACAGGGAGAATGCAAAGTTAAAGGTCTTTAGCAACAATTTGGACCGTAAACACAGCTTGGCATTATCAGCATTCTGTTAAGTTCAAAGAAGAGATAGTTACAACAAATACAGCTTGCTTTATTTCTGAAACAAAACCATGCACATATTTGTGGCCATACTACTAATTAACCTGTAGATTGTTCCTTTCATCTACTCACTGTGTTTTTCTCCCCCTGGTTGCAACATGTTGGGGTTATTTTTTGCCATCTGGAATATACTCAGACTGTTCTCTTCTAGGCACTAAGAAAGGATGGTATAAACACTAAGAGATGGGAAGGACTGACTTGTATGGAAAGATTAAAAAGAGCTATACATGTGTATATACAAGGCTGGAGGATGACTAAGCAGCGGCATGATGACAGTCTATAAATATTTGAAAGGTGTAAACACCGAGGAATAATTTAGCTCGGTGCAGGTGGTACAACTGGGAGAGATGGTGTATCTTAAAGAAAAGGAAAGATGCGCATTAAAGAAAAATTTAAATGCTAAAAGCTATGCATGGGTTACAGCAAAACTGGAACATGAGGGTAGTTGCAAGAGGAATGTAATATGAGCCAGAGACATAGGGTAGCTGTGCAATCTTGAAATGTCATTTCGCCCTCGGGCATCAATTCTCTGTTTTGTAAATTGATGTGTAAACCAAAGATGGTTCACAGATTTCAGTGTTCTACAGTAAACCAACCCTAAATCGAGGACTTCGATATATTGTTAGGGAATAGGAAGAAGAATGAAGGAGCATAGTAGCGAGTTTCTTCATCAGTTTCATTTCTGAGTTATTAGCTTCCTCAGAATAATTTCTGAGGAATTTACCAATTCCAAAAAAGGGTGTACAAGAAACATACTGATTTAAAAGGCTTGAAAAATGCACTGTAGATTTACATTTTTTTTTGTTTTTTGGTATTGAAGACTGAATGCAGCCTTAGAACTGAGTTACACCCCCAGCACCTTTTTACTTTGCATTTTGAGACAGCAAGTTCATAAGAGGTTCTAAATGATAAGCATTCCTTATAAAACAATGTTGTTCACTAACAAGTGAATGTAATTTTTCTAATGCTGTAGAATAAAATATTCATAATGGATTGGAAAATGATGGAGACACAAGACACAATGGAAAAGCATGTCCTGATTATTAAACTTGTGATCCTCCTGCTTCAGCTTCCCAAAATGATGGGAATACCAAGGTTTGTAAATCTACTCTTAGACAAAAGACTTCCAACAAGGCAAGATTTCAAAGAGAAATTTGACCCTGAAAATGATATAGGAACTCAATGAGGCCAAGTTAAGAGGTGAAAACTGGCCTCTTACCACTTGCCTTTTCATTGTACCTCTTGTGATTGGTTTTCTTACCATCCTTCTGAATGTTTTGCTTTTCACCATAGGCAAGGACATTCTGATAAGTGGAGATGTTCAGGCAGTGTCACTGGAAATGCTTTAGGTGGGATACAGGCGCCCAAAGTAAGAACAGTCTTTAAAAATTATTTCTAGCTTAGAAATTCCATGATGATTCACTGCTCTTACGCACTTGATTGGCTAGTGACTGATTACAGGTATCCAGTTGAGAGTTCACGTGCCCTTTATTTAGCAGCAGACTCGTTGGATTCACGCTTAAATTCATCTGTAACACATACCGACTGGAGCTGATGGCTTGCCTGGGTTTCCTGGCCACTGTGCTACTCCCAAGCATGTCTGCATGCTCACCATTGTAAGCTACTTTCTCTATTCTAAATGGCCCTTCACCTGTGTGGCTTTGCGCAGAGCACAATCAATACTCCATAGCCTGAACTACCTGTTACCAGAATTAGGGATATTTGACTCCAAATCTGCCCATGCCATTTGAACTTGCAACTATAATTATGCTATTTAATCCTCTATTATATAAATTAATTATACAGTGAAACTAACATACTCAAGCCTTGAGTTCAATATCCAAGTAGAATGCTTTGGAAAAGCTCCCTAATGACATTTCACTCCATAAAAGAATGTAAATTGTGAAGTATGGATAAGCAAACTATATATCATGGAAAAAAGCCATGAAGTTGCAAAACATTTTGTATTTACTATAGTTCACAAATGTCTTCAAGTTTCTTGTTCTCCTTTAAAGAGACCCAAACTGAAACTTGTAGAGGAACCATTAGGACACTTTGTACAATGACTCATTCCAAACACAAGAAGGGCAGAAAGTGCTTGCTCAAATAAACTTTGGGCATTTTCTTCAAACAAAATGGTGAAATACACTTTTTGCTGTTTATTTATTAAAGACAATTTTACTGAGCTATAATCGACATGCAGCAAATGAGCCGACGTTAAGGAATATATTTAGGTCAATTTTAATACACATATAGCCCCTTGTGACTACTATCATGATCAATTCTAGAACATTTCTGTCTTCCCCGAAGTTTCTTAGTGCTCCATGGGAGTCCTTTCTCTGTAATTTTCTGTCAGTATGGATTAGGCCTTTTCTTTCCTACCTAGGATTTCATAAGCATGGAGTTATACAGCATGTACTCTATGAGGGGAAGAAGTCTCTGGTTTCTTCACTGAACTGTATTTTTGTCAGGTTTTTCCATACAGTTGTGCATATTGGCAGCTCCCATCCTTATTGCTGATGAGACGCATTTTATTGTGCAAATACAGTGGGGTTTGTCCTTTCACCCACTAATAGATAATATTTGGGTTGTTGTCAATTTTTAGCTGCTAAAAATAAAGTAGCTATGAATTTTTGAGTACATGTCTGTGTGGGAAAAATAGTTTTCATTTGCTGAGTTTCAACATTTAGGAAGCAAGTTTCCAAGTCATATGTTGTATGTATGTTTCATTTTTAAAGATACTACCAACCAAACTGTCTTCTAAAATGCTATGTCATTTAACATCCTTCCCAGCAGTGTGTGAGGATTCCAGATGGTCCACTTTCCAGTTAATACTTGGTTTTGTCAGTGTTTTTAGTCTCAGCGACCCTCATCAGTGTAGAGGTAAATTAAGAGACTTTATTTTGGTCCTTGAGGACTAAAGGTGTGCAGCATTTTTTCATTTGCTTCTTTTGTTATATATATATTTTCTTCACAGAGGTGTTTGCTTCAATATTTTGTGTATTATTTTTAAATTATATTTTTCATCTTTCTGAGTTCTGAGAATTTTTTTCTGTATTCTGAATACAAGAGCTTTATCAAATACATCTATATTGCACCTACGTACCCTCATACGTGATTTGATATCTGTCAAAAAAAGTTTTGTTTTTTAAAACTGTTTATCATTGTACATTCCTCAAGAAATCTTTGCCTAACCTGAAATCATAAGACTTATCTTTTTTTTTTAAGTTCTACAGCTTTAGCTTTTACATTTCATTTTTTGATGCAAAATATACATGAAAGATTTACAGTGAAATTTTGCTAAGATCCATGAAGAAACATTTGAGTCAAGGGAATCTATCCCATGTTCAGGGGGGTCAGAAGACAATGTAGAGTTACCAGTTCTCCCTAATGTGATTATTATGGGCAGATTATTCTGGTGGGTGTTACCAGCATGAATTAAAAAACTGATTCTAAAATTTGTATAGAAATGTAGCAAGTCGCAGTATGGTCCATCCAACTATGGGAAAAAAAGTTGGAGGACTTAAATTACATGATATACAAGATTTGCTCTGAGGCAACTAACTAATCAAGGCAGTGGGATAATAATTGGCACAAGTATAGATAAAGATGTTTTAAAATGAAATTATGCACTCTTGCTCTAGCTCACTATATGTTGTTCTTGCAATAGGGATTAGGTTGCCTAATGGGCTCTGAACTTTAATTTGCTCATAATAACACCACGGAGTAAATGGATCCACCTGTGGGCTTCAGAGTGCACCCTTGCCTGCATTTCAGGACTGCTAGAAAGTAGAATGTTTTATGCTTTGCGACATTCATATTTTCTATTAGAACATGCTGAACCGAGCCCGATGTCTTACATCAATTTTAATAAAAAGAAATTACATTTAATTGTGTCTCCATTCTATTCCATTAACCCATTATGAATATTTTATTCTACAGCATTAGAAAAATTACATTCACTTGTTAGTGAAGAACATTCTTTTATAAGGAATGCTTATAATTTAGAACCTCTTAACTTACTTTAAATATTTCAGACGGAGTAAATGGCAAGCAATGAAAAATAAATCTGAATCCACAGGGAAAAGGGCCACTTAGAAGTCTTTTGTTTTCAGGTTGTGATCACACAGTTAAACTCACGGGATGTGCTCAGCAGTTTGTAAAATCATCCTTATGGAGAGGTCCATGAGAGACGACTTCATAATGAAATAGTTTCCCGTTTCATGTAGGTTTCAAAATGATTGGCATCTTATCCCCACAAGGTTTTCTTCTTTTATTCATTTACCATCAATAGCAAAGCAAGAATTCTGGTATGTTGATAAAATACAAAATTTGCCTGCTGATTCTCTGCCTATACTGTTTTCATGAGCAGGCATAATTATTACTTTTAGCTAATAAACATATTTGAGGCTGAAACATTAATTTCATATACACATGCTTTTCATATACACATACTTTTCTGGAGGAAAAAATAAAGTAAAAGGTATCAGAATGTTTCACCCTAAGAAAAAAATCACAACACTAATTTTTAATATTTTCAAAGAGACAACATCTAATGAAACATGATCTTTTAGTAAACATGTTATTTAAACCAAAACAATGAAATTTATGAAAAAATAACACAGAACTTTATTCCATGGACTTGAGTCCACTGAGGTAATCAAAAAGTTATTTTGAAAGCCAGGTCTGGTGGCAGACTGTCATAATCGCAATGTGCTAGGAGTTGAGGGAGGAGGATCTGAAGTTCAAGCCCAGCCCGGGCAACTTAGTGACTGAGTAAAACCCTGTCTCAAAATTTAAAAAATAATGGGGGTGGTGGTGGTGGTGAAACTGTGCTACTATCAAACAGGAATAAAGGTTCATTCTAATTCTGGCCTTTAGAAGGAAACAAAGATAGGTTGACGGCTACAGAAAGAACCATTGCTAATTCTGGTGTTTAGCGGTTTCACAGACAACTCTGTTAAATCGACACAGAGTGGGTCGATCACGGGTCTTTGTAAAGTGAGTTATTCCCATCTTCATTTGCCAGTTCAATCACCAGGAATAAGCCAACTTTTAAGAATTTCTTTATCGTCCCTTCTCAGTTAGTCCAGAATTTCATATCCTAAGGAATTTTGCATCAATTCACGATGTAAAATCAAAGCCCTACAGTGTAGAACTATAAAATAGGAACCTCTACCTCTTCTAAGAATCAGTGAAGACTCTGAACTTGTTTCCTGCCAGTGCCAAATTTTCTAACCTCTTCTTGATGTCTTAGCTGTTGCTACACTCTTGATGCCTCGCAATCCATTTTCAATAAGCACAGTCACATTTTATTACCCAAAGCCTGTCTGAAATGCTGCCTTGTCCAAGATGACAGACGAGAAATCAGCCTTTTTCTTCTTTCCTCCTTCAGTCACTTTTTTTCATCTGTGAATGGCCTGTTTAAAACTTGGTCCATTTTTATAAAGGGTTGTTCATAAAATCTCTTTTTATACCCAAAAGTACATATAATGTCTTCCTTCTTCAAATTATTACAGAGATTTTAACTCGTTACAGGCAATCATGTTAATTCAGTGGTGCTAAGTACATTTATATTGCTTTCTAATCTCACCTACAGGATCTTGAGTAATGTTTACAGCAGAACCTGGTTATTTATTTATGTGCTTTATAGGGATCTCAATCAATGTCAGCTATTAACAAAGACTTCAAACCAGTATATGATGGCACATCATAATTTTTGATAGCCCCCCCCCCGGAAAAAAACAGACAACTGATTTTGCAAGAAAGGAGTCTGGTGTTTATGCCAGCTAATGTTCTCAAAGCAAGAGTTGAAAGGTACATCTTTATTTGATTTGTAAGAATTATGCCTTGCTGATGTCAAAAGAGTGAATAAAGTGAGCATAACTTTCAAGAGAAAAGTCAAATATACATAGCACCAAGGGCCCGATTAAATGCTCAAAGTTAAGAATTAGGAGATACCAGAAAGATTGGCTGGAGCAAATAAGAGAATATTTACATTTGTGATTAAGAGCAGTCTATAGTCTTAGCAAGTGACTATGTTTGAAAATATAGATTTACTGCACTTAAATAATGATAGAACAATAAATAAAAAGCTCTAAATTTACGATTGAAGTAGAAAGAGATTCTGTGCATAAATTTTTAAATCATATTACTACATTCAAAGAACAATTAAAAGCAAGGTTTCTGAAGTCATATTGTCTGCTTTTAAAACTCTGTCACTAATGTGTGATCTTGAGCAGGTCACCTAAGTTGCCTGTGCATAAAGAACTTCATTAGTAAAACAAGAATATAAAAGTATCTGCTAAATTAGAGGTACTGTGGAACATGCACAAGTCAATATATTTAATTTGCATACAAGTTGTAGAATTCAATTCATATAAAACACACATCTACCTGAAGGTGAGTGTATGCAGGACATCGTGTTATCATCATTGTTGTTGTTATGGAATCTACAGATTCACTGCATTCACAACACCAATTATTTGAAAATAACACTGCTGAGAACTCATTTGATATAAAAGTTTATTTCCTAATCATGA
>RJWM01051449.1:0-10428 GCA_004363535.1 Dasyprocta punctata
CCTGTCAATCTGAACAGCCCCCTTAAAGGTAACAATATACAATGTTGCAACCACTGTAAAATTCCAACCATCTACAGTACTAAACCTACAATTTTACAGTATTGGATACGTTGTTGTTGTTTGCTGATCTCTTTAGTTTTCTGTTTCTTTTATGTATGATCATACTTTTATGCTTTATTGGTTTCACTCTGAACTATTTCACTTGGTTATATTAGATCTGATGTTATGGGTAGTTCTTTCAATGATAACAAGAGGTACTCTAAGGGGAAAAGAAGGAAGGAAGAGAAAAGGAAAAAGACATAAATTTATAAATATTCATAAATAATACAGTTAAAAAAAACCATATTGCTAAATACAATAGCTATTGAAAAAGAAAAGTTAATATACCTGAATTGATGAATCTTACATATCTATATCTGTCAATATCCCCAACCCCTAGGAAGGTAATGATGTGCAATATTGTAACTACTGCCAAACTTCAACCACCTCAGTGTGTAAACCTACAATGTTATCGTATCAGATCTGTTGTTGTTGTTTGTCTGTCTTTTTTGACTTTTATTTCTAGCTTCTGTATCTATTTTCTCTTAAATAAAAAAAAAAAGTTCCAAAATCAACAGATGACAAGTGAGAGACCCAAGGTTTGATGGTATACTTCAAATCTTAGTACAATTTTGAGTTGGTGGTCAAAATACTTATTTGTCATGAGAATAATCAGGACAAGAGAGAGAAGAGATTCTTATTTCTCATTTTGTTTCTTTTCTGACCATTAACACTTACACTGCAATCCACCCACAAAGGTAAACCAACCATTTCAGTCTACTGACTACCACGTCAACTTCATTCAGAACACCTTCCACAAATTGGATAACATTTAACAAGTATTTAGAAACTACATGGTACAATCATGTTGACAGGTAAGATCAACCAACAGAATACCACCACTTTTTACTTTGACATCCGTGTACATATCCTTTAATGATACTTTATATCCAAAGTATTAGATGGGGTGTTAATTATGTTTAGTATGATATATCTACCCTATCCTCCCAAAATAGAAAAGTGTTCCACTTCCTTCTCAAAAGAAGAGATAAAGTCCTTGAGAAAATTGATTTTTTCTTTCTATTCAATAATTTTTATATGATCTGAAATTAATAATTAATCAATATGCTATGAAGTTGCTATGTCTTCTGTTACATGATAAAGAAATAAGAAATGAAAGAAAACAAAAGATCTGTATTTTTCTACGCACATGCAAGCATACTCACATAAAAATCAATTGAGTAGTGCTTATGGAAATTTAGTCCTTGTTTGGCTAACGGAGCAGTAGGTCAAAGACTGGTATTTATAATATTCACAAAATATATTCCTTTTCCCATCATTAATCATCTCATTTTGTAGATTTTTACCTAGTACAAAGACCCAAACTGTCATTTCTAAGGATCCCTGACATTTAATTGTTCTACCTGGATTGTGTACTACTTTCCATTGACTTTAATAATCAGTCATAATATTACTAAAGATGTTGTAAGTTATCTTATAATACAGAAGTCCTTTTATCTACCTCAATTATGAAATAACTGTGAAATTTTCTGTTGGAAGTCTAAATCAGGTGATCAAGAAAATCTAATAACTCCTTTCTTTTCCTATTAATTCAGAAGAATGAACAGTTCTAGTGGATGGGTTCCAGTCTTCTAACTCAGTACAATCTTTGTGCCACTTGGTGAAAGAATACAAAGGCATAGCAGGTAAAATATTTTAATATGAGTTTGGTAAGCAGAGAATACCCACAGATTCATGGAATCAGAAAGCAAAATATTTGCTACTGAATCTGTGGGAGTAATAATGAGTGATTCTTCATCATGTTGATCCTGGCTGCATTAGGCTGAATTGTCTTCTCTAACATTCATGTTGACATAATATTTCCAGTATTTTGGTTGAATGCCAGGTACATGAAAAATGATTAGTTCATTACTATGGAGATCTCAAGATAGACTAACGTCTTCATAAAAAGAAACCAATGGACTAGCTAATTTTTTTCTGTACCGTATGAGGAAATGATGAGAAGTCAAACAACTGCAACAAGAAAAGACTCACTTCAACTCACCAATTACAGTGCCCTAATCTCATATGTTCAATCTCCAGAACTCTGAGAAATAATTTGTTGTTATTGATGAACAAACTAACATAGTGCTTCAGCAGCCTTAAATAAGACAATATCTGTAGGAAAAACAATATTTTAGAGTAGAATTGCTTTAGACAACATAAAGCCTACTGAGAGGCTTATTTTAGTGATGCAAATTATTACCACATAGCTGGTGCTTTGAGTGTTCAAAGGGCAATTTCATGGGTTGAATTACAGTATATTGGAATGATGGTAAGTCTACTTAATCATATTAACATGACCCATATTTATTTTGCTGTAGACCACGCTCTTTGATAAGAAACAATACTGTGTGGAATAACATGAGAGTGATAAGATATTCTATAAGTCAATGGGTGGCAGTTTTGGCAGACATATTACACTCAGAAAACACTAGTTTACATACACAATAAGTGTAGAATCCAATAAGAAAAAAAAAAAATGTTTCCCCTTCCCTGATAGCAGGACGCCAGTGCACTTCCCCTTGCAACAAGTGCGTGACTGAGAAATGGTACCATTTAAGGGAATTTGTGCTGATCTCTGCTGCTGAGAGACTGGGAAATAAGTGGTGATAATTGCATGCCTGGCCTTGTAAGAAATTGTGATACTCAGCTCATGCATATTCTCCATAATTGCCACTTCGAACTCTATGATGGTTAATCTTGCTTATCTATATGACTAACAAGAGTAATGTCTAGAAAATTAGTGGAGCAAACTTCTGGGTGTGTCTGTGATGTGCCCAAAAATGACTGGCATGTGAGATGCAAACTGAGGAAGAAGACCTGCTCTGAACCTGAGCAGCACCAGCCCATTCACTGGTGGTTGAGTTGGAAGATAACTGTAAGAAGGAATCAGGGTGCAACCACAGGGACCCTCACTCTCTGCTTCTCAGATGCCATGTGATGCCAAATTTCTTCCACCATGCCCTTCTACCCTGATGTTCTGCCTCAGCAAATACTTATTCTCTAAAAATTTGAGCCAATGAATCTTTCTGCCTTTATGTTGCTTGTCTTAGGTATTTTGTTCCAGTGACACAAAAATGAGCAACATATTTTGTTCTTGAGGCCCTTAAAATTCAGTGGTATTTGGTGAGTGAGGCTAACTGGTATACACAGAATGGGGCACCATATTCCTTTAATTATTAAATATTCTGATGAGGTCACCATTTAGGAGTGTTCACATGTGTCAAGAAACAGCTTCACAATTTCATTTTGACCATTCAGAGAACAATTATTAAATCTTATCCCCAAAATTCTTCCCATCAATTTCCCAGGCATGCCCCATCCTAGCCTATAGCTACCCTCAGCAAAATTATTGACTATGGGCCATGAACCATATACCTAACTCTTTTTTTTAAGTAAATTGAACGTTCACTGGCACTACTTGAATGTCTGCCCATTGGAAATTTTCTCAACATCACTGTCCTTCAAGAAATTTCCAGACAGGAATTAAAGTACAGCAGCTGACCACATTAGGATAATATGTGTGTTTCATGGAGAACAGTCTCTAAACTATACAGAGGTTTTACTTCCCTCTGGCCAATGGTTTGTTGAAAAATCTCAGTGTGGTTTTAGGTGCAGTTATGAGAGTAGGAGCATATCAGGAGTGAGGACTATGGATATTTTGATACTTTTTCATGTAAATTAACTATAGTACTTTCAGGGATGGATTGCTTTTAGGCACATGTAGACTACCTCAATTTGAATAGATGATGCTGGACTGCAGGCCCAAGTTCATGGTGAGCTGGATAACATCAATTCATGGTGCAACTATGATTGCATGATAACTTGGTAGCGCACATTTAATTGTTCACCTTCAACTAAGGGCCAGTAGCAAGTGAAGGAATGGTTCAAAGAAGGATAACATTTATGTACAGATAATAGTAGAGTCTTCTGCACAATTCTAATGTACTGAAAAGCTGTTTATTTATAAGTATCTGTCATAGATGCCACAAAACCTCTCTTTCTGCTACTGACACTTCAAACACCATTGTCCCAGATTAACATCCCCAGATAAGAAGTATTTTGTTTCCAAAATGTCAACATGCCCATGGGGCATTCTGCCTTTTTGCTGGATAGAGAGGGAGTCAGTTGCTACAAATTTTTCTTCACCTTAGAAGGCATATCTTGAAGTATTCAAACCATGGAAACACTAAGTTTCCTAAATTTTAGTCAGGAGTTGTAAAATTTATTCCTGACACTGTCAGTCAAAAAATTAGAGCAAAACACTTGCTATTACTTGCTTACCAACTCTGATAAGTATAATAGAGTCAATGTAATGAACTAGTGTTGAAGCTTATGGAGGGAAAGTTGATCAATTCTCCTTAAAATAAATTATGAAATATGGTTGAGAGTAAAAATATTTCTATGATAAATCAGAGAAGGTGTACTGTTGGCTTTACCAGCTAAAATCAAACTGCTTCTAATGGGTCATCTTGATAGTAATGGTTTTAGAAAAATGGCATTTGCTTATTCAATGGCTATATGCCAATACAAGGGGGTGTGAAGATTTGCTCAACCATTGAAGCCACATCTGGAACAATTGCAATTGGAGCCACCATCTGGTTAGACTTGCAATAATCCACTGTCATCTTCCAAGGCCCATCTGTTTTCTTCACAAGCTGAGTAGTTGAGTTGAATAAAGATATGGTGGGAATCTCTACATTCGCATTTTTCAAGCTACTAATAGTGGGACTGTATTTGTTTCAAGAAGGTAGTATTATTTAGTATACCACTGAGTTAAGCAGAGGCATTTCTAGTGTTTTTTCTGTCACATTTTCTATCACAGTAGTCTTCACTCTAAAACATAAGATGCAATGTGGTGCTTCTTCTAGCTGCTAATCTATTCCAATGATATATTGTACTGTGAATATAATAGCCACAAAATAACTTTAGAGATTCACTGGTTCAATGGAGACATGAACTTAAAATAAAACCCATCGGTGTCCTAGACTGCATAGTTTCTTTTCTGACTGTAGGGCAATGGTGATATTTTGATCTGCTGCAATTAGCATAAGTATAGAGCCTGGATCCGGTAGTCCATTTTCATTGGATGCATAATTACCCTAATGAAAAACTCTAGCTCCCTTCATGGAAGAGGTGCTGGATTTGTAAATTGGTGTTAGTTTGAAAGTTGGTCATGAATGGCTTTTTATGATCTCTTCTTCATAAGTTCAGACTTTTGTTCACTTCAATTCTAATCTTCCTACTTACAAGTAGCAAGTAAGAATTTAGTAGGATGCTCACTTCAGCAGCACATCACCTAAAAAAATTAGGAGGGTACATTGTAGTTCTACTTTTGTTTCTAGAAAACTATCTGAACACTTACAAGGGAGAGAGACTGGTAGTACAGTTTAATGGTAGAACATGTATCTAACATACAAGAGTGCTGGACTTTGATCCATAGTACTGCAAAAAAAAAAAAAAGTCACAAATGACATAAAAAAGTAGACTTGTTTCCTTCATGGTTCTCATGGCCAAGTAGCATTGTTTCAGCCATGGTTGTCTAACAACAAGAAGCAGAAACAGGAAAGTAGTCAGCCATATGCAGAAAGGAACAAACAAGGATAGCCTTACATTATAGCAATTTACTCTTGGAAGAACAAACTCATTCACTGAGACTAGAATTAATTCCTTCTGTGGGTGATGGTTCCATGACTTAATTACCTTTCATTTGGCTCTACCTTTTGAAATTTCAACATTGCTACACTGGAATCAAACTTCTCACACATGAACATTGTAAGTCAAACCACAACCACAATGTTAGCTCCTTCTTATCTATATTACTTTCACAAAAACTATGACCAAATAGTCAATGCTGAAGTAATGCAAAATTGAGAGCATTCTGAGCATAGCTTTTACCAGGCTAACATTATGGTAACTGCATTCCAGTTACCTTTGGAGACTAAATACAGCCAGTTGGCTGTGTGGCAAACACTACATCCAAATACTCTTGCTTTTAGGTTTCCCGATTTAGTGACTGCATACTCTTTATAAATTCTGACCTACAAGATGACAACCATAGAACTTTGCAAGATGCCACAGCATTCTTCACAATAGTATTATTCCCAGTATTAACAGAATACATTTTCTGGAATCTCTCATTGGTTTTAAATGACAAATTCACACTAGCATTACAAACTCCCAAAACTTTTGAGTCCATTTCTATACATTAAACCAAGGAGCATCTGACATTTCCATTTCACTCACTACAGACCATCTTTTGGTCCATGTTTTAGTCAGTGAATCAAATTGTTACACACCTTCCTAACTCTGGACTGTAAAAATCACACCAACCTGCTCTCCATATCAGTAAATGTGTCCTGATTCAAATTTATTTAGTTTATCCATTATCTATACATTAAACACCCAGTCTTACACAGAATTTTTTAGTCTGGCACACTTTCTCCTGGATAATATTTTGGACCCTACACTGAGAGGTCTGCTGGGACTTTAATTCTAACACAGGAAGTAAAAGAAAAATTGTGGTGATGAATCTTGAGAAGACTAAGCACTGTCTTGAGTTGAAAATGCTTTAGAGGATCCCACTACAATTTTCCCCAGTAACTGTAGATTAATCTCCCCAACTGATGATAGTAGGACTAATACTTAGAATAGAATGGTTGCTTATATGGAGGTTTGAAGAAGCTACTTCCACTGGGGTTAGAGAGACCATTCCCACTAGCAGAGAGGAGACCAAATATTGTAATGGATAACAAGATATGAAAGAGCTCAATGCCCACCCTTTATTACTGTCTTCACACGTATTAACATTCTAAATTTAATGCCTCATTTTTCCTCAATCATTGCCTTAAATTAGACAATCGATAGCTTTGTAAGGTTGAAATTCAGCTTCCACTATGATTCAACCACTTGCAGAATAAAATTCTCTGATTTTTGTGCAATTCTTCTATACATACCCCAGCAAGAGGCTTACTTCAGGGCTCACTTAAAGGTCATCTGGTCATTTATATAAAGCGTTTAATCTAGTAATTTGAATCAATAAACTCATTTTTCCTTTCATTACTTTGTCCAACTACATTAGGAGCAATCGGTCAGCCTCATTATGTTTGTTCATTTCCAAAAATACTTGCTAGTATTATAAATAGAATCACCTAGATCCTTGCTTTTGTAAGAGGTTCACTAGAAGAAGTCAATAGAAATATTTTACACAACTCTATTACCAGATCAATTCACAGATGGCCAGTGTTCTCTTTACTGTTAGGAATAGAACCATGGCATACTATTTTGCAAGTAAAGCACATTTTATTAAGTATTAAACATGCTAGTCCTAAAATTTAATATATTCTGGGTCCATGCTAATTTGATATAATATTATATAGATAAATAGGAGAAAATAATATTGATATGTTTAAAGTTAAAAAAAAATCTAATGAGAATAGAAATTCATTTCCAGAAGCTCCAAAACAAAATCAGAACTGAATCAGAAATTCATCTTTTGCTGTGTCTTTTTCTCTGAAATGTCTATATTGCCAAAGTCTATGTTAGTTTCAGTTCTCCAGAGTAAAAGAATCCATGGGCATTGACTCTGTGTGCATGTGTGTGCACACGGGCCTGCATGCTCACATGCGTGGACGTGCTCCCTTATTGTAATTTAGATTTAAACTGAATCCAAGTATCTCAAGGACCATTAGAAAGAGGGAGACTATTTTATCTTATTCTGTCATTTTATTACCCTTGGGCTTTCCGTGGATTGGATGATGCTCGTTCAGACAGAGATACATTTTGCTTTCTTTAATAATTCCAATGTTAATGCTGAAACATCACCAAAGAGTAATTTGTACCTGACCACCATATGACCCAATCAAGGTGTTATATAAAATTGTACATTACTTACATACATTACTTATATATACACGTAATATATATATGCACATATATACCCTAATTTATCTGTATTAACTCATGTTAAGTATTAATTATGAAATATAATACAGATGTCATTTCTTTGACATTGCAAATCTGCAGATTCTTGCAATGATACATTGGCAACTATTGCCAGTGAACAATAATATTCTTCCTTGCACAAGAAATATCAACCCTTGACATCCTTTGAAGTTAAAAAAAAAAACAATGTGAGAAGTTTCATGCAACATAAATATTTCAGAAGTGGGTCATAGTATTCCATTTCTTTTCCCTGCAGAAGAGAATTATCCATGGTTGAATATCTCAAGTGAACCTAATATCTTGAATGAATCCAATAAAAAGGGAACTGTGTATTCATAATGGATATATAACTTGAGTAAAAAATAAAGTTTGCTGGGGCCATCAATAATACTTGGATTATCCTGGTTATTTGATATTTTTCAAGAACTGAGAGATGAGAACCACATAATCATTATAATAGACTCAGAGAAATCATTTGACAAAATCCAACACCCATTCAATGACAAATCCCGAATAAAATTGGAGTAAGTTTCTATCTCAATCAGATAAAAAGTCATCTATCACAAACCAATAATCAGCATCACACTAAATGGAGAAAGATTGAAAGCTTTCGCTCTAAAATCAGAAACAAGAGAAAAATGCCCACTATCACCATTCTTGTTTAGTGGAGCTTTTGAAACATTAGCCAGAGCAATTAGAAAAGAGAGAGAAATAAAAGAAATATGAATAGGGAAGGAAGAATTTGAATTATTGTTCTTTGCTGAGGACGTGATCCTTTACATAGAAGACCTTCCAAAATATCAAGACACATAGAAACAATAATTCAATTCAGTAACACAACAGGGTACAAAGTCAACACTCAAAAATCAGGGCTGGGTGTTGTGACATGTACCTATAATCCCAGCACTCAAGAGACTGAGGCAGGATTTCCATTAGTTGAAGGCCAGCCTGGGATACATAGTGAGTTAATAGCCAATCTGAAATATATAGCAAGACCTTCTCTCAAAAAAAGAAAAAAAAACAATCAAACAAAAATCAATAACATTTCTGTACACCAATAAGAAATTCACCCAGAGAGAAATCAGGGAAATGACACCTTTCACATAGCATTAAAGAAACAAATTACTTAGGAATTACCTAATCGAGAAAGTGAAAAACCTCTACAATGAAAAGTACAGTTCCTTGAAAAAGGAAAACAAAAAGATACCAAAAACAGAAAGACATATCCTGTTCGTAGATAGGCAAAACCAATATAATGAAAATAGCCACACCTCTAAAACTGTTATACAGATTTAATGTAATCCCAATAAAATTACCAATGCAGAACTGGAGAAAACAGTCCTAAAATTTCTAAGGAACCAGAAGAGACCTAGAATAGCAACTACAATCGAAGGCAACAAAGGCAAGGTAAAGAGCAGTATAATCTTGAAATTGAAGATACACTACAAATCTACAGTGATAAAAACAGCATGGTATTGGCTATAAAATAGACTTCTGGATCAATGGAACAGAACAGAGGATGCAGAAACAACTCAAAGTTCACTCAGCTAACTGATCTTTTATGAAAGGACCAAACACCTTTGCTGGAGGAAAGACAGCCTCTGTAACAAATACTGTTGGGCAAACTGCCTATCCATAAGTTGAAGGTTAAGCCTAGACCCATACCTCTCACTGTAAACTAAACCGATACTGAAATGGATCAAAGATATAAATATTAATACAGAAACACCTAATCTGCTGGAACACAGAATAGGGAAAAACTCTTGAAGACATAAGTGTAGGAAAAGACTTTACGAACAAAATCCCAGTTGCATGGGAAATATTACAAAGAATCGACAAATAAGATCATACCAAATTAAAAACACATCTGCACAGTAAAAGAAACCATTAAGAAAGTGAAGATACAACCCACAAAATGCAGAAAAAATTTTGTCAGCTACACCTCAGATAGAGGATTAATAATAAGACTATACAAGGAACTCAAAAAAATTAGAAGTTCCTAATTTATAAATCCAATTTTAAAAATGGGCAGCAGATGAAGAAGTACACATGCCCAATAAATACTTCAAAAGAAGTTCAACATCGCTGTCCATTTAAGAAATGCAGTTTAAAACATCCCTGAGATTCCATCTGACTTGAGATAGAATGGCCATCACCAAGAAATCAACCAATAACAAATGGCGCATAGGCTATGGATAGGCACATCCACTTTGGAAATCAGTATTAAGATTCCTTATAAAACTAGAACTGGCAGTTCTATTTCATCCAGTTATTCCCCTTTTCTCTATCTTCCCCAAAGTGTTGAAGTCATTATACCACAGTGATAATACATACCCATTCTTATAGCAGCACAATGCATAATAGTCAAGTCTTGGAAAGAGG
>RJWM01051450.1:0-10428 GCA_004363535.1 Dasyprocta punctata
AAAAAAGAAAAGAAAAAGAAAAAAGAGAAGAAAAGAAAAGAAAAGAAAAGAAAAGACCGAACACAGAGTATTTATCACATGTTATAAAATATCTGGTAAAACAAAAAATGTATATATAAAATGGTCTTCTCATATATGCTATTTATTTCTTTATTTTCTCCAGAGTTTATAGCTACTCTCTGTGGGAATATGATCCAGTCAGAGTGTACTGAGCCCTCACCTAGGGGGGAAACTCAAATATGTAAATTAGGTGAATTTGGAGACATAGAAAGTCTTTCCTATATCCAGGTTGAGTATAGATTTCAAACAATTCTAACTGAGGTAGGATGGAAAAAAATGAAAAATACACATAAAAGAGATAAGGGAAATCATAACTTTAAAAATTCAAACTGCATCTCTGAATTCTTGGTTTGTCAGGGCTTTAATAAAAAGAATATATTTTGGTTTCTTAAATGTGTTTTCATAAATTGGTAATTTATAAAATGTTAAGATTTCTTTTTCAAACTAATAGTTAAATTTCTAATATATAATTTTATAATTAGTAATAAAAAAATTTCTCTAAGTGGAATCATTTGAGTAAAAAATTAAAAAGTAGACAAAACTCTCCCAATGGTTAAGAAGCAGCTGTCTAAACTAATTTGCTTCAGTTTTCACCATTGATGGACAGTTTCACCAGAGTCTTTCTCTCTAGAGTCTTATTAAACTCCACCCCAATATATTTTGTTAAAGAAAGTATAATAAAAACATCAAATTTTCTATGTCTACAACGCTAAAGTTTTCTTAAAATATTAAAATGCTCTTGATTAAGCTTATAATAAAACTAGATTTAAAAACAAAAGATTTGTATTTTACTAAGATAAATTCTTGTGTTTTCCATTGCTAGGCTCTTTGTTACTTAAAAAATGACTTTTCAGAGCTAAAAATTATTTAAATGTTGACTTACAAAATGTTTACAATAATCAGATTATAATTATTTCAATGAGTAACTATTATCTTAGTTTATAACATGCCTTATATATCTGGGACAAGAGTTGTATAGCCACCTAAAGACAAAATATGCTGCAACACTAAGCTTAAAAGTAATACTTTGCAAAAATATAAGTGCTCTCTTTTATACAATATATATTACACCTAGACCTTAGACATATAAAACATTCAAAATTTTTGACATTGTTTTAAATTTGGCTCAGTCATTTAAATCTTGACCTATATCAATCAGCTTTGATTAAAGAATTTTGCAATTATATAAATGTGATACACTCATATATTGGGCAGTAAGTCTATTTGTGTCCTTTAACATTGTTTCTTAAACTTATAAGCACTCTAAAGTGTCCTTTAAATGTTATCATTACAGTTACACATTATAAACCTGTTAAAGGAATCTAAATTATCCCTTAAGAGAAAAAACAAAATAAATAAATGTGAAAATTTCTTTACAGCTGTGATGCTTATTATTGCTAACTTCATGATCTATAAAATGCATTTGCATTTTCCAAGGATACAACACTTTTTTAAAAAACTAATCTTATCATTCTGATTACCTCCAGATTAAACTTGTTAATGATAGTAAACTTCTTTAGGCTTATGTTTATGTGATTGTTATGTGATTGTGTTATAACAGTTAATTTACCTAGAATGTTATATACTGTGTCACTGTAGTGATTAGAGATTGGACATTTGTCATCTATACAAAACACCTAAAACAAGTATACTGTACTAAAAAGATATGTTATTTATTAAGAACAAATTTGAATAAGGGTTTACTTATATTATTTAATACTTTATAATTGGATAAATGCAGCTGATTTAAAAAAGGAAACATTTCAGAGGGATAAACACAAATCTAATTCTTATAATAGTATCAGCATAATTGTTATGGCAGAATGACATTAATTTTAAATTTTTCTTGTAAAACTTTATAATGGTTATCTGTTAGCATTCTGGAAAATTTTGACTTCTAAAAGACAACCATGGTTGGTTAAAAAAAAGGGGGGGGATTGCAGTTCTCTAGCCATACTTTGTATTTCAAAGGGCTTGATACCCAAATAGGATTATGATACTTAAACCCCATTCCCACTGCAATACTGGTGTAACTGACTTCTTGTGTGTTCAACAACTGAGGCTTGGAGACCAAAGTTAAAAAACTACAAAATAAGCTAGGATTAAGTCCAAACACTACCTGTTTTTTTATAATCATATTTTTCCTTTTCTCCTCATCCATTTTATTTTTAAACTTTTTCTAGCCTGTCTTACAACTAGAAAACGTTTACTTTAACATTCCTCATATATACATAATATTCCAAATTCTCATTAATTTTTGGTACAAATGCAATTTTATTTTATTAAGAAAAAAGTCAGAGCCGGGCGTGGTGGCGCACGCCTTTAATCCCAGCACTCGGGAGGCTGAGGTAGGCGGATCGTTGTTAGTTCGAGGCCGGCTTGGGCTACAACGCGAGCGCAAGGCCAGCCTGAGCTACACAGTGCGACCCTTCCTCAAAAAAAACCAGGGCCGGGAGTTTGGCTCAGCAGCTTAAGCGCCTGTCTGGCAGGTGCGAGCCTGTGAGCTCAATTCCCGGGGCTAAAAAAAAAAAAAAAAAAAAAAAAAAAGAAAAAAATCAGTTTGTTTCACACTAGCTGGCTGTAGTACTTTCTCCCGTCACAGAAACACATCCCGGAAGGACAACGCCTTCTAAGAATAATGTTGCAGTGATGGTGAGAAATAGTATAACCATCAAATGTAACCAACAAAAATTTATTTTTATTAAAATAAAAGCATATTTAGACAGAATACACTTAAGAAGCAATGTGTACTGCTTGTCAGTTTGGGGGTTCATTACTATACTTTTTGGGAACCGGGCTATGTGATAGGTTGAGGGTTCATCATTTGACTTAAGCCCCACCCCCACAGGGCCAAGCCTGTGACCTTGCCCCAGGAACAGGGAGGTTTAGGGAAGGCTGTGTGCCCCCTAGCTATGGAAACAATGGTGATAACCCGTTACTCCTGAGCCAAGGTGTCACCTGCTGAGGACGGGTGTCAAATACGTGAGTTCCTCATCCACCCCTTCTCCAGAGTCGCTGTTCCATGAAACAGAGGTTCCCCTCCCCCTGTGCGGCTTGCTGGGTGATGAAAGTGGGTCAGTTGTGAGATTGTCGTGTTTGCCCAGTAGACACAATTTCCTCCCGGTCCCCCTTACACCTTAGATTTTGTCTTTCGTCTTTTTTTATTCCTCACCATACCCCCTCAGATTTCCAGGGCTTTGATAAAAAAAAAAAACTATGTAACAAAAGTATCAGAATTAATGAGGAAACCTGGGATCCATCCTTCACTTTTATATCATTGGTAAGTGTCCTGGTTCTTTATTGAATGTGAGAGCACGGTATTTCCAAGGAGGCTTGTTTAACTGGAGTGTCAATGGATATGATTCTTAGTGCTCAGTGGATTCTCAATGCTATCAATGGGTATTATTAGCATATCAAAACCATTTAAAAAGTGACTTTGGGAGATTTTATTCTTCTTTAAACTTCAGGGTTTCTCTACTTGCAAAGAAACTGGTAAGTGTTGTACCTTGGGATCTAAATTTTATTTCAAAGTTATTGAAGTATCATAGGAATGCTGTAAAAAGGAAAACTGATGAAGAATATCCAGAGTGCACTGCTAGCAAGGAAACCTATAATTTAAAGAAACTTGAGAAATGATAATACAGAGAATGAGGATGAAGAAACATTTTTAATCTGGTTTGTTGTTTGCTAGAATAAATTCTGACAGAAAACCCAATACTTTTTCCAATTATAAATTGTGGATTTTAACCTTATAATTCACAATAAATATCATTTTGAAATGATAAATTCTCATATTCAAGAAATAGATTTCAAAATGTAGATAAATTGTATAAAATAATATTAAATAAATATATTCTAGAAAATTTAGAGTATTTATGTGTCTTTGTTTAATAGTAAATATTGGGATAACTTCCAGACTGTCTTTGCATACCTCATTTGTCATTAACAATGTGCCACTAAGAAAGATTACTTCTTAGTTTGGTAGAATTTGCTATATAGACAGACAAGGTGGTCACAAAAAATGCCTTCCAACTCTGAAGTTATTTCTTCTTAATGACTGTCCACTATTTATTTTTGTTTGCTAAATTGGAAACTCCTTACCAAATAGAATATTATTAAGATATTCAAATGTAGAAAAGCTAACACACATGTTCTCACCACCTAATTTAAGAAAGTAAATATGGTTTTATATGTAAAGGATAAATCTTAGCTAGAAACCTACATTCTTACTCTTTTGAAAAATTAGAAGACAGGTGTCATAGCAACTATGTAAGTTAGAAATCTTGAGTCAGGGAAGTGCACCAAAAAGAGAAAAGCAAAGAAGGGCAGCAGAAAATTGTCCACATAAACTCTGACCACATTATTGACAGGTGTGGGCAAGCTGGCATGCAATAATTTCCAAGTACAACAGGTGAGACTAAAACAGCTGAAGATATTTTTTACTGCAATCAGCAACAAGGAATTTACTTTGTATGATGAGTTTAACCAAGTTAATCTAAGACAAAAGTTTAAACATCATGAAAATTTAACTCTAGGAGAATGGGAGGAAATGTAGGATAAAATATGCTTGAAGAATTATTGGAAAAATGTCCCAAATTTAATAAAAGATATAAATTTAAAGATTTAAGAATTTCATCAATCTCAAGAGGAATAAAAAAGAAGAAAATCATACCAGGTACTTTAAAATCAAACTAGTATCAAATTAAGAAAAAATCTTCAAAGTAGAGATAGAAAAACATATATATATATATATATATATATATATATATATATATACATGGAGCAATGAAATGAAAGGCTGCTGACTTTCATAAAAATACATATTTTTTTTGTACATGACAAAGGATTGGAATTAGAAGTTTTCAGGAGAAGTGGCATGCAAATGCTTTCTGCTTCTTTATGAGCAAAGCAAATATTTCTTTTTTATTCCTTGCTTATCAGCTGATTAGCTACATGAATAAGAAAATTGATCTGGTTTTCTCACATTGCCCTCATACAGACAGCCAAGTTAGATAGAAATTAAGTCAGTCAGAAAGGGATCAAATAAGTCAGTGCAAAAGATGAGACACATCAAAATTGTGGCTGCAGTTGAATTTCAAGAGAGCCAGGCACGCGAGTCTCTCTACAGATAAATAGAAGCTTGAGATTATACTGGATTTAGCACCACTTGGTCTAGCAAACCCAGATAGTACATCAGTTCCATTTGTGGGTAACTAAACCTCCTAATCTATACTCCCACGCCTTTCAAGAATGCCTTTGTCTTTTCTATGTTAAAAATTATACAAAAGGGAAAGTAAATGATGCTTACAATAGATCCTTGCTACATGTCTTGGTTCTCTATTGGACCAATATTAGCTAAACAACTATACTTGTAATCTTACAAATTGATTATAGTTTTGCTGCAGGCAGCAGAGTTAGTTAGAAATATTATAGACAGTCAGACAGGGCTGGGCCCTCAAAGGAGCCAGTGCAAATGTTCAGATATCTGAACCTTGGAGGAGACAAACACATCTGGCGTGGGCCAGATCTCAAGACAAAAGGCAAAACAAATACAACCACACCCTAAGTACAAATGTCAGGGATTGACATTCCAGTGTTACTTTTTTTTTTTTTTTTTCGGCACGGGGGATTGAACTCACAACCTTGAACCTGCCAGGGCAAGCACTTAAGCCACTGAGCCAAACTCCTGGCCCTAAGGATTGACATTATCACCTTGAGGAAGCCAGACGTCACCATTCCAGCTCCTTACAGAAAGAGTCACTGCTATTTAAGCATGCCACTTGCTATGTGATTCTCTTCCCCACTTGTCCCTGATTTAATCAGTTTTACCTGAGAAGTTTATCTTATTGGTTGACCACAGTTCTGTCCCACCTTACACCCATCTTGCAAATTCCCATTTTTTGCCACCTTGGACCTGTCTCACCTTGTGATTTTACTCTATAAAAGTACCTAGAAAGGACAGTGTCTTTGGCAACCCACCCGGGACCCCTTCTGTCTCTCGCTCTCAATAAATATATTCTGCTCTTAACTTCTGCTGTTCCTAAAATTCATTCTTTGATTTTAGAGAACATGAACTCGTACTGGGACATCTAATAGGTTTGGAGTGTCATTCCCCTGTATCAGTTTGACCCATAGTTACCCAAGTTGTGATTTTGCTGTACAACATACCCTTGACAAAGAGCTTTTGTGGCCATCTACTTGGCACCCCTTCTGGAAATCCAATAATGATTACCATTTCCATTTAACTCTCCTAACTTACTCAATGGTTCCCTACTTCATTTCTTGATGTGCAGCCATGAACCCAGCATATCTGTCATCTAACATATTGGGAGTTATTTTCCCTATCACTTTTGGGGTTAGGATTAAGGCAGCAGGAGGGGTCTCTTATCTACAATGACATGTTTCCTAAGAACTTTGTCTCTGATGATGAATATCTTGTATGTCAGATTAAAAAGGAATAGAAAAAAATGTACAGAAATAAACACTAAAACTCCAGCACATATGTATCACTCAACTCTGTTACTCCACTGTAATGCATTTAGCTTATAGGAAAGAAAAGAGAATAAAAGTAAATTTAATAACAGAAACACACGTATAAAGCAAAAAAGAATAAAACTACCAAGAAACACTGCAATGCAATCTTACTAGGTTTAAGATCTCTCTCATTAAAAAAATTATGTGCACATGCATACATTATTGATGCTACAGACAAGTTAAATAATGTGGCTTAGTAAGGTTATATAGAACACATTTCAGCCAATCACCGCAGAATGTATTGTTTTCAAGGATACATAAATGATTCCCAATTATTGCTTACATGTAGCATAATGAGTTGGAAAATTGATTATATAATAGTGCATAAGTATTAATCATCTATATTTGAAAATTAACTATAGCTTCAAAGTAACCACATGAATAATAATGAAATATATATCAAAATTTAAGGGATACAGCTAAGTGTCGCTCCTCCTTTCATCCCCTTTTATAGAAGATAGTTTATTTAGTTAGCCTATGAATAAGGTAGCTAACTAGAGTAGGTCCCTGAGGTAGTTGGGTAATCAGGTACTAATGTAATTAACATAAGAATAGACAGTAAACTGTGACTTTGGATCAGGAATGAGCATTCTTTAGGCAACACTGGATTGGGAGCCCCCTCCTAAAAAGAGGTACCACCTGATATGTCTGACCAAGTTTCCTGAGTGGTTGCTTCAAAATGCCCAGGCTTTGTGAAAAATGACACTCCATTCCCACATCCTGTAGCCAGTTTGCCTGCACCGCTATTTAAAGGCTTGCCTGACACTGCAAAATAATAGTAATGTCATGCAGTCATGTTCCCACTCACCTGGCCTCACTTCACTGATCTCTTGCTCTCAGCATATCAATAAAAAGCTCAGTTCAGTAAACTTGACTCAGATTTTCCTTGGAAATTATTTTGGGGAAATTTCACTTAGAACTCCAAATTCAGGATGAGTGTATTCTCTACCAGGTCACTGCCATTTACATAAAACCACCTCGTACTAAGCTCTTGAATTTTAAGAAATTTAAAATACAATGAATTTTTCTGTAATATAGAAGAACTCACCCCCTTATAAAGAGGGGTACAGTCATACCCCAAGAAGTTCCTGCAACCTGAGGAAATTATAGTGCATCCTGGGTTTTCTTTTCATGTTGGAGATTTGGAGATTTCTTTTGACATGCAAAAACTTTTCAGTAAGACAAGATTCCAGTTGTTGACTCTTCTGGTTCCAGATGAAATTCAGGAATGCTTTCTCTAACTCTGTGAGGTAGGTATGTGATATTTTGATTGGGATTACATTAAATCTGTGTAACAATTTTGGGAGAATGACCATTTTCACGAAGTTTCTTCTTCATATCCGTGAACAGGGAATATCTTTGCATTTTCTGAAATCCTCTTCAATATCGTTTTTCAGAGTAACGTAATTTTCACTGTACAGATCTTTTACTTCCTTTGTTAGATTGATTCCTAAGTATTTCATTTTTTGTAGGTGTTATAGTGAAGGGTGTGGTTTCCCTTATTTCTCTCTCAGTGAATTTGTTGTTTGTATATAGGAATGCTATTGATTTTTGAGTGTTCACCTTGTATCCAGCAACATTATTGAATTTGGTTATTACATCTAGAAGTCTTTTAATGGAGTTTTGGGGGTCTTCTATGTAGAGTATCATATCATTTGCAAATAATGATAATTTTACTACTTCCTTTCCTATCCTTATTCTCTTTGTTTCTTTCTCTTGTCTAATTCCCCTGGCTAATATTGAATAGGAGTGGTGACAATGGACATCCTTTTCTTGTTGCTGATTTTAGATTGAAAGTTTTCAGTTTTTCTCCATTTGGTAAGATGTTGGCTGCTGGTTTATGATATATGGCTTTTGTCAGGTTGAGATAGAAACCATCTATTCCAATTTTCTATAGGGTTTTTATCATGAATGAGTGTTGGATTTTATTGAAGTTTTTTTTTTTTTGCATCTATTGAGATGATCATGTGGTTCTTGTCCTTGACCCTGTTGATATGGTGTATTACATTTATTGATTTGCATATGTTGAAACTTCTCTGCATTCCTGAGATGAATCCCACTTGATCATGGTGTATAATCTTCCCGATGGCTTGCTGCATTCTATTTGGCAGTATTTTATTGAGGATTTTTGCATCTATGTTCATTAGGGAGATTGGCCTGTAATTTTCTTTTTTGTTGGGTCTTTCTCTGGTTTTGGTATAGTGTAATACTTGTTTCCAGGAATGAGTTAGGGAGACTTACTTCCCTTTAAATTTCATTGAAGAGTTTGAGGAGTATTGGCATTGAGTCTTTCCTAAATTTCTTGTAGAATTCAGCAGTGAATCCATTAGGACCTGGGCTTTTCTTTGTTGGTAAGGTTCTAATTACATTTTCAATTTCATTAGCTGAGATTGGGTTATTCAGCAGTTTTATGTCTTCTTGATTCAGCTTTGGTAATTCATACATTTCTAGGAATCTGTCCATTTCTTCTGTGTTATTGAATCTATGTAAGTAAAGGTTTTCGAAGTAGGTGTTGATGACCTTCTGTGTTTCCACAGGGTCAGTAGTGATTTCACCCTTTTCATTTATTATTGCAAGAATCTGAGCTTTTCTTTCCTCTTTTTGATAAGGTTGGCTAGGGGTTTATCAATTTTATTTACTCTTTCAAAGAACCAACTTTTCAATTCATTAATTCTTTGTATTGTTTTCTTAGTTTCAATTGCATTAATTTCTGCTCTGATCTTGATAATTTCCTCTCTTCTTTGGGCTTTGGACTTGACTTGCTCTTCTTTTTCTAGAAGTTTGAGGTGCATCATTGAGTTGTTTATGTGTGTTCTTTCCATTTTTCTGATGTGGGAGTTTAGTGCTATACATTTCCCTCTGAGGACTGCTTTCATCGTGTCCCACAGGTTCCAGTAATACGTATTTGCATTTTTGTTTGATTGTAGATATTGTTCAATTTCTTCGTAAATTTCTTCTGTTACCCATTGATTGTTTAGGAGAGTATTATTTAATGTCCATGTGTTTATGGGGTTCTGGAAGGGGGTTTTTTGTCATTCATTTCCAATTTTCCTGTGCTATGGTCAGATAATATGCACGGAATTATTTCAGTTACTTTGTGTTCACTTAAGCATGTTCTGTGGACCAGTATATGATCTATTTTAGAGAATAACCCATGTGCAGCTGAGAAGAATGTGTATTCTGATGTTGATGGGTGGAACACTCAGTATACATCTACTAGGTCCATTTGTTTACAAGTTTGATTCAGTTCTGTTATTTCTTTGCTGATTTTTTGTTTGGTTGATCTGTCTCTCTGTGACCGTGGGGTGTTAAGGTCCCCCGTTATAACTATATTAGTGCTTATTTGGTTTTTCATGTCTATTAAGAATTGTCTTATATAGTTGGGTGCTCCCATATTTGGTGCATATGTATTTATGATTGTCATCTCTTCCTCTCGAAGTTTTCCCCTAATGAGTATGTAATGACCTTCTTTATCTCTTTTGATCATTTTTGGTTTGAAGTTTGCATTGTCTGCAAGCATAATACCTACCCCTGCTTTTTTCTGGGTTCCTGTTGCATGGAATATTGTTTTTTATCCTTTGATTTTTAGTCCGTGAGTTTCCTTTTGAGTTAAATGTGATTCTTGTACACAGCATATTGTTGGATTTTGTTTCTTAACCCACTCTGACAGTCTGCTTCTTTTTATTGATGAGTTGAGACCATTTACATTGATTGATATCATTGATATGTACTGATTCATCCCTGCCATGATAGCTTTCCCTTGTTGGTTTTCTACATTTTCTGCTTGTTTGCCCTGCTTAGTGGTTTCCTTTTATTGCTGTTCTTAGGATTGTA
>RJWM01051451.1:0-10428 GCA_004363535.1 Dasyprocta punctata
CGGGCTGTGCAGGTTGGCTGATTCATGTATAAATAAAAAAAAATTCTCTTTCACAATATATAATCCCCCAGACCTAAACATTTTTTTTATCTATTTCTTTTTTGTCTCCTGCATGCCCTTCCTAATCTGATTGAGCCAACCAGAGGGCTTCATATCTATTGGGAGAGGGCTGTTGCTTTACTATTCTTTTAATGATGAGGACTTAGTTTAAAAATAGTGCTGTAAATCAAATCCTCCATGGTCCTCTCAACAGGTACACAACCACTGAGACATTCCTGGATCCAGTTATATCAAAAAGTAAAATAAAAATAAAGTACATGAATCCATAAGAGAACAAGGATTTTTACATACATCTGTTGTCCTTGACCTATGTGACTCATGTTTAACAGCTGATAAAATCAATACACCTCTCTCCCTTTTGTTTCCTGTGAGCCTGTTTTGCTCTTTTGGCCCTATTGAGCCCCTTTTTGTCTTTAGCCTTAATGAATCCATTTTTCTTTTTGGTGCTAGTGAGCCCCTTTTTCTCTTTGGCCTTAGCGAGCTCCTTTTCTCTTGGTCTTCTCTGGAGCCTATTTTACAATTTGAACTCTTTAGAGACTATTTTTCTCTTTTTGTGTGTACACAGCTAGAGATGTCCTCATGCCTGATATCCAAAAAAATTCCTCTATCCCTGGGTTCCTGTTCAGGTGCCAAATGCTGTGTGCCATGCAGTTCTCAAAATTTCCAGATTAAGGATAGTGAGAGGATGAAAAAAACAAAAGGACAAGAGTCAGAATACAGAACACTGAGGCCAGATGGAGCCCTCTCTCCTGATGAGAAAAGAAGGAAGGAAGAAAGAAGGAGGAGGAGGAAAAGGAGGAAGAGAAGAAGGAGAAAGAGAAGTGGAAGGAGAAGGAGAAGGAGAAGTTCAAGGAGAAGGAGAAGGGGGAGGGGAAGGGGAAGGAGAAGGAGAAGGAAAAGCAGGGAGGAACCTAATGGCTTCAGCACATTTATTTATACAATCATGAGGTTGAATGTAACATGAAGCCTCTCTGCCTAATAACATATCCACATGGCTTGCCTTTGATGTCCAGTGTTCTTGAGACTACAGCAGCTTATTCATGCGACTTGACTCAGATGCTCTACGCTCTTGAGCCTGGCCTTGTTCAGGCCCAACACATGTGATCAATCCCTAGCTCTAGTATAGGAACCTAACAACCCTAATTAATGTAAAAATTATACAACATAACATGAGCTAAGACAAATAACATCAACATGTGTTGGAAAAGGAGATAGGGGAAGCAGAGATAGAAACAGGAAGAGCAATAAACAAACGAACAAAAAAAGAAACAGACTGTAATATATACATATGATCACTCCCCAAGATGATTGTGTACTGCATGAATTAAAAACATGTATTAATAACATTTAAAACATTAAAAAATATTGAAACTGGTTAATTATTTGGAGGAATTAAAGGGTAATTATTTCTCCCCCTTAGTTTATCACTCCATAACACATCTCATTGATCTTTATTTATTTTTTTTTTTATGTTTTGAGACAGGGTCTCGTTATGTAGTTCATGCTGACCTTGAGCTCACTTTGTAGCCCAGGCTGGTCTCGAACTCCCAACGATCTTCCCACCTCAGCCACTCAAGTGCTAGGATTACAGGCATGTGTCACCATGCCTGACCCTTATTGATTTATTTTGAAGTACGACCATCATGCATTTACATTTTATTAACTGCTTTAATTCTTTCATTACCACTTATGTCTTCAGAAATCATGCTCTATATTTAATATCAAATTCTTAAATTTTTTTTGGTTGGATCTAATGTGTATAACTCCACCCTTGTTTTACTCCAAATCTTAAAATTAGGTACCTTTAATTTGCTTGTTTAGAGTTTGCAATAATATGTGCTGTTTGGGTGGCATGCAATACAAATCCGGGACTCAGATATAATTGATAACAGTGTACCTTAAACATCAGAATGTCACCTCTGAAAGATTTAGATTTTTGGCCTAGACCAGGGTTGGTTTACCATGTGTGTTATTGTGTTTCTCTTTTAAGATTGAAGGCGTTAATATATGAATAGATTTTTTCCTCTATATAAAAATCTCAGTATTCAGGCTTAATTGCAGCGTTGGCACTTTGTGATAAATCAGTAAGTTTTGGTTTATGGTTTGGGCATTTGGTCTTTAAAAGTTTCACCATCTCTAGGTGCATATCTTTAAATGCATATCTGGCTTGGGAACTTGCATTGATGACTGAGTACTCAAGGGGTGTCTCTGGCTGAGGTCAGTCATCTGACTCCACTTGTCTCCCTTTGATATGGCTCATTACTTAGCCAAAGTTGTGAATCTTGAGAGATAGTAACTTTTCTTGACTAGGAGCTATTCTAAATTTTGTAGGTTGTTCTAATAATGGATTTTGGTCAACTGGCAACCTTGTCTACTTTTGAAGAATATCAAGAGGTAGTATCAGATATCAAGATAAGAGTTATTATGTGATGTGTTCCCAAAATCTTGAAGCACATAACAGCAACAGAAAAGTTCAAATTCATACTAAGGTAATGCATTTTTGGAAGAATGCATCACTGACTTCTCAAAACGAAGCAATGAATAGTGACATATACATTTTAAAGATGAATGCTCTTAATTCAATCAATTAATTTATTTATTGGCACTGGAGTCAAACTCAAGACCTCGCGCTTGCCAGGCAGGCCCTTGTGCCACTTGCTAAATCCTCAGCCCAGATGAATGTTCTTTATATCATAAATATTAAAGGCTGTGGTGGATTAACTAATGGTCAACTTGCAACACCAAGCTAAACTGAACCGGTATGATTCTGGGTGTGGAAGACCTGCCTAAAGATTATTGCCTACAGCATGAAAGGAGAACTGAAGGGGAAGATGCTGTACTGTTGATTCTTCTGGAGAATCATTTCACACTGGTTTTCCTGCTAAGAACTCAGCTGTTCCTATTGTCAGAGGAGACTGGGTCCTTGCTGCCACTGAGAATGGCTGAGATTCTTTGCAAGGGAGCTCTGGTCCTTATCTTGAATGTCACTTCCTGACTCCAGTGCAGATTCCTCAACTTGCTGGCACAGATCCTTCATCTTGGTGGTGCAAAATTTCTAGTTTCCACCACTGATTTAGGGGATTTCTAGTACAAATCCTTGATATAGACTTGCATGAGACATTGCCATGGGATCTAGGCTTATAGCTGGACTAATGCTATGGGATTTAGGCCCTCAGCTGGATTCTTTGGGTCTCTAGTGTGTGGACATACTGCTTTTGCTCTATTGCGTTTGACTTTTAGAGTGAATATTATAAAATAATCCTATAAATTTTGTGTTCTGTATTAGATCTATTCCATTGTAAACCCTGACTGCAATCAGGGCCTTACTCAAATTCCCGAAACTAGTAAATAGTAGAGGCAGGATTTAAAATTTAGTTATGGATCTGAATCATCATGTTAGATATTTTATAATTACTTTTACTAATCTCACTTGTCTCTAACATAAGAGAGTTCCTACCAAGTGACATTTCCATAATTTTATTCATTTCCCTTTTATTCATAATTTCAGTAAGTTTCTTAGTATACTCATTTTACAAATCACACTTTCATCTCATTTTGTTTTCTGCAACACCACCAGAGAACAACTGTCAACAGATGTGAAAGTTTACAGATCATTAAATTTCCCTCAGTAGTGCATCCTCAGAAATGCCCTAATGTCAAAGGCCTTCCACTTTTCCAACTGAAAGTTTTGGTTTTAGAAGACTTTTGCCCCAAACTAGCAACTTAGTCAATTTTCTCCTATGTACAATTGACCTGAACGATTCTGGAGATAAGGGCCACTGTGAGATCAGCTGGGCTTGTCGTTGCATCTGTATCTTATGTCTTCTATATTTCTTCCCATAAAGACCTTCCCTTGGTCACCTGAAGACTCTGGGATAGACGGCTTATCATCCAACTTTGTAAGAGAGCACGTTTTTCTTGAGACAGATCAAAGAGAGAAAAAAAGAAACTTCTATAAGTCCATATGCATCTGTTACTTGCTGTCTGCCCCCTCCACACACCTCTTAGAAAATATAATTTTGTATGTGACATTCACTTCATTCTACTAGTTCCAACAAGGTGGAAAATGATGAACAATTTTTATAATTCCAGTTAAGTTACTACATTCACGAGAAATTCCATCCCTAATCACCCTTTGATATTGATCCATGTTCTACTTTAATTCCATCTGTATATCATGTATGGGTGAGCACTTTTATTGTACTTTTCTTTTGTAAATAATTACTATTCATTGCTTAACTATGAACTCTAGAAAGCAGAGATTGTGTCATTATCAAGTACAAATTTTTTGTATATAACACAGTGCTGACAACTATTGGCGCGTTAATATATGCTTGCTTATTCATTTATTTGTACATCTGTTTAAAGATGCTCAGCATTGTCTGTGGGCATATAATAGGTAGATTTCAATAATGAACTTCAGTAATCTCTCTGTATTTATGTCCTTACATATTCTTAAACTTGATTGTGGGCTATACCTACAGATTGACAAATAGACTATCATTAAAGAACTGAGAGTATTTTTCCAATGTTAGGTTACAAAATAATGAGATTTCCATCTTGTAGGCAGCCTCCCTTTTACTCTGGTTTTGATTAATCAAGCTGCTGTGTTGGAGAAACTCACATACCAGGGAATTGTTGGCCATATGCTAGAAACCAATTGAATCTCAGTAGAAATCAGATGAATAAGCTTGGATTTGGATCTTTCTCCAGTTGAACTTTCAGACAAAACCACAAGAATTTCTAATATATTGATTGTATCCTTGTGAGTCTTTAAAACAGGGGACTGAAATAAGTTACACTAGAATTTCTAAACCAAAGCAACTGTGAAACAATAAACGTGGACTTTCAAAGATAAAAATAGAAGAGTTTCATTATGCACTTATATACAATATGGTGTGGGCATTTCATTAACTGCTAGCAACTTAATCATGAGCAAGACAGATAAGACCACTTTCTCTTTTTTATCAGTATATATTTGTAGTACACAATGTCTGATCTTTTTTTTAGAGTTCATCTTCTGATAGCCAAATAAAAAGTATTGCTTTCCCCTATCATTTTTGCAAGATAGATAACTACACTACTAATTGGTGAGTTCATCCAAGAAAAGCACTTTGTTTTCATTGTCTGATAGTTTGAGCATTTTTTCACGCCTGAATCTCGTAATCTGAACATCTACTTTCAAGATATCAATATATAATGTATTAACTAGTGTTAATTTTCTATTTTTTTAAAATTCTGTATCATTTTTATCCTTTTTTGTTTTGCTTTTAAAATTGAAAAAAGACTAAAAAAAGTGTTGCTTTTAATGCTACAAATAGCTCATTATTATATTTATGTGAAACCATTTCCAAATGGTGGATCAGTTATCCATTTTTATGTAACAAAAAAACATTTTTATGTAACAGCATAAAACTTAGTGTCATAAGACAGCAATGATTATTTTTCATAATTTTCTCAATTAATTTAATGACTTCTGGGCTTATTCATTTAGTTACATTTGGATGGCTGTAAGTCCAGTAGCTTAGTTGCATGCTTTGCAGTTGGTCCTCATTATCAGCTTCGGTGTCTTCACTCTCTTACCTAAGTCTCCAGAGAGCTGAATTGGATTTCTTAAGTTATACTTCCAGGTCAGTGTTCCATGACGACCCAGCAGAATGCACCAGTACCTTTCAAATTTCTATTTGCATTGTGCTTGTTTATTTCTTATTGGTCAAAGACAATAACATGACCAAGTCCAGAGTAACTGTGAGAAAGAACCATACATGTTAATGGTTCTAGAAGATGCAACTTATTGGGTCCTTGTTGGAAGACTCCACATCAATGTACTGGCATTTAGATTAATACAGGTAGGCATAGAATTCAGGAGACTTTAAGGAGCATACAGTTCAGTCTCCACGATAGATATAGATATAGATATAGATATAGATATAGATATAGATATAGATATATAGATATATGGAAACATATAGGACTAAACCAAAATAATTCCTAAGTAAAAACCAGTGTGAATATTAAATTTGGATTATTTTAACTTACGTATTATTTTTGCTATACAATCCACATTACATAGCTGTCAACATCATGCAATTCAAAGTATTGCAAAATGTTCACACCTTGGCACCTCAGTGCACTCAGTAGAGTCTCTGAATTTCTCTTTCTTTTGTCTGGGCTACATCAGTGCAAAAATATGCTAGCCTTCTAAAATTAGAAAGTACCTTTATCTCAAGCTGTGCTATAATGTGTCAACTATTTGAGCAGATACTGCTATTAAGCTACCAAGTAAAAATGTTTTCTTTAACTGACTGATAGAATCAAATAATATAAACACTTGTTATTATAATGACATACTTTTACTGCAAACCGCAAAACATTTATGAAGTCATACTCAAGTAAAAAAATATTTTTAATATGTCCTAAGAATATTTGCACTGGTTGAAACTATTACTGCTGTATATATTTTGTGTGGAAATAAACTCAGCCAGACTGTGAGCAGAGATCAGCACAAAGGCTTACGCTATGCAGGTAAATGCTTCTGATTTTTTAAGCCTGGATTACTGTAATTCTTATTTTCTGCAGCTTTTGCTCATGATGATTTCTCAGATATACCTCTTGGAAAATGCAGAAGTAGAATCTTCTTGAAAATGCACCTGCCTTGGTAAATTATTCCTATTTTGATATCCATGCACATGATTCTATCTAGTCTTCAATAATATAATTCATATTTTAGAACTGGAAGGACAGTGGCTTTCCGGTTTTATCAAGTGTTATGCTCACTATTTTTCTTATATTCTGAATCATCATATCCTTGTTGCAAGCCCGTGTTTCAAATTTTAATTTCCTATTTAGATTAGTCATGGTCATCATTAAAAAGATACTGATATCTATATTTGATATTATTTTAAAGAAACTTCCTAATCAACTGTTACTTTTACTATGAATTTCATTTGACTTTAGGACAAGCTTTTGCTCTTTAAACCCTGTCCTTCCTCTCTATTTTGTAATGTATTTTGTAAAACATAGTATTTCTTGTGAGATAGAATATGCTGCGCAAATGCTCATCAAAGGTGCCAAAGGGAAGGGCAAAGTCGAAAGAATTATTTTAAAGTGCAAATTCTATTATTGTTTGATGTTTTCAAGGAAACAATTTTACTCTTTTGGCCCTATGCTTATTTATATGTAAAATTGGAAAGCTGTCCCAAGGAAGAGTGAAAAAGTCGGTAAGCATAAGTAGCACATAAATTTAAATTTTTTAAAATGTGTATTAGTTAGAGGAAAAGAACCAATAGAATATATTTGTATGTGTAGTTATAAAAGGAGATTCATCAGACTAGCATATAGGCTCAGAACCTAGGTCACCCCACAGTAGCCATCAACACACTGAAGAGCCAGAGAACCAAGTATAAAGAGTGGGAAGCACAGGAGACAAGAAAGATCAAGGATGCAGCCATTTCCTAGGCCTTCAGCCTAGGAGCACCCTAGATCTTGTCACTCTTGTGAGTCCACATCAAAACATTGAAAAAATCAGATTCTGGTGTCCATAGGCAGCGACAGTGGCAAAAGATACACCTGCTTAAGCAAAATCAAGCTTCCAAGTACTGGATGACCTCCTTTTTGTGTTTTTATCTTCTCATCCAGGCTATAAACCAATTGGACTATGACATTCACAACCCACATTGATCTGTTGCCCTCATTCAGCTGATTCACATGCCAGTTATCTCTGGAAGCACCCTCAGAGGCATGAGACACATCCAGAAGTATGCATTACTAATCTTCTAGGTATGTCTCAATCTAATCAAGTTGACAATAAAGATTTACCATAACAAGTCCACCCTTTGTCAACTGGACACCCAAATGCATGCATTTAAATCATAGTTCATCACAAAGATAGTAGCAAGATAATACTCTTACATAACATTACTATTGAAAAATGCACTAATTCACTTTCCAGAGCAAGAAGCAAAAATATTTTTTTTAATATTCTGTTGGCATTTGTTTTTGGTGTTTTTTGTTTTGTTCTGTTTTGTTTTTGAGACAGGGTCACGCTATATAGTTTAGACTGGCCTTGCACTCAAGATGTACTCCAGGCTGCCCTTGATCTCATTGATCTCCTCCTGCATCAACCTCCTGAGTTGGGATTACATGCTTGTGCCACCATACCAGGCTTTCTGTTGACATCTTATATCTTAAATACTACAATGTACTTTTAGCAATACTTAAGTACTTGTATTAAGTCATAGTCATAATTAATATTAAGTCATAGCTTGCCAGTATCAAGCCATAAGCTATCTGTCAAAGGGAAAGTAGTTGTCTGGAGATGTTAACAGGGCCTTGCTCCAAAATCCTAAAGGACTTGCCTGTAATTCACCTATGCCAGCCCACCAGAGGCTGCACACAGCCTCCCTCTCTTCCACTGACACTTCAAGTACCATTGAGTCTACTGCATCATATGGCCCAAATATCAGAGCAGTGTGCAGAGCAGCCTGGGTCTGGTGCATTGTGTTCTCCAGTGGGCTCCTCTTGAAATTGGCAGCTTCCTGAGTCATTTGCTAAATAAGCTGGAGCAACACAAAGTGATAATTGTTCAAAATAGCATTCCTTTCTAGGACAGTTTATGTCTCTGTATCTTGACATCACTGATGACCTTTTAAAATTGGTTGTGACATATCAACTTTTTTAATTGTACATGTTTGCAGTAGAATGGTACCTCAGTTCATGAATTTAATTCCTTCCACAATTCCGGTGTCAAACCCAGTTGGTAGAAAATGGAATGGAATTCAATGGTTTAGGTTCAAAGGTGACCTTATGGGAAAGTTGATTTGGTTCTCATCCAATTTGGTTTCCAAACACAATTGTGGGAAGAATCAAGTTTGTGCCTCGAGGTACCACTTAAGAAATGATTACATTTATCATGCGAGTCGTACATGTAAATAACACACATTCTGGTTTCATCCCTTTCTCTTCCATTCCCTCTCTTACAAGAATTATACCTTACTTACCTTTGTATATCTGATGCATTGCACAGTGTTGAAAGGCTTCCAAATAATTTCATACTCTTTTGTTGAGATATAAAGAAAATCTCTATGTCATATACCGGAATTTTTATTTTTGTTTGTCAAAATAAGTTTAGAAACTGAATAGATGAGAAAAATGAGAAACAGAAGTCTATAAATTGAGCAAATCTTAGGAAGCAGTATTGAAGCCAGAGCCCTCACCTTCCAGCCTCCTTCACTCAGCTACTCTTGATATTTATTTCTGCTAAACCAGACATGGTGGCACACACCTTTAACCCCAGCACTCAGGAGGCTGAGGTAGGAGTGTTGTGAGTTCAGGCCCACTTGGGCTACAACGCGAGAGCAAGACTGGCTTGAGCTACATAGTGCGACCCTGCCTCAAAAAACTAGGGCTGGGAGTTTGGCTCAGTGGCATAAGTGCCTATCTGGCAGGTGTGAAGCTGTGAGTTCAATCCCTGGTGCCACAAAAAAAAAAAGACAAAAAATTTTATTTCTGCTGAATTATCCTTACCAGAGAGGGGTGAGACACACATTTTCACAAGTTATGGGGATGGAGTCTGAAAGAAATGCCCCGTTCAGATAGAAAATTGAACATTATGTTTTAAATATATAAATTGTTGATCAAATAATAAATCAAAACACACCCTTAAATTCCCTTAAATCTCAATAAAATAATGATAAAAATGGTTTCTAAAGGCTTACTATTCAAAAAGAAGAGAAGACAGTAAGATGGATTCAAAAGACATACTGAATGACTTCTTGACCCCTTAACCTGATGGAATATCTTTCTACAGATGACTCTGTCTCAAATAACACAGGCTGTGTCCCCATCAATAAACTTGAAAAAATCTTCAGTGATTTTCAGATATCTGAAGGCAAGACAATTTTTTTAAAAAAATACACAAGATTTGTAAATAAATTAATTATTATGCTATATCCTCAAACTGTCTTTTTTCCCTGTATCACATGTATTTTGTTTCCAGGAATCCTTAATATAATGCACTTATAAAGTAAGGGCATATGTCTAAAAGAAAGAAACCTTAAAATTTCTAGGGACTTGCTGAAAATTGTGGTACATATTTGTAGTTACAGCATTATGGGAGGCTGAGGTTTATTGCAAAGGTCCTGGGTTTAATCCCCCTTATAAAAATTGCTAAAAAAATGTATAAAAACTAACTGACAAAAGCCCTGTGTTTGATTTCTAGCATCATAAACTAAGAATAAAAAATACTTTTCCACCAATATGTCATTACTTTGGAAATAATTTAAAAATATATGACAGTACAATAAAGAAGATAAAAGAACATAAGGGTTATCGGAAACAACAGTTCCAGGAAGCAAATATAAAAAGTAA
>RJWM01051452.1:0-10620 GCA_004363535.1 Dasyprocta punctata
CCGGCCTCGAACTCACAACGCTCCGCCTACCTCAGCCTCCCGAGTGCTGGGATTAAAGGCGTGCGCCACCACGCCCGGCTTCTACTGCTTTGTTTTGATTGACTTCGTTCTGTTATGTTTTGTTGGATTTTACTAAAAAATAAATAAATAAAAGTTTGGTCCCATGCTAGGCTGAAAAATGACTCAGTGAGACACTCTCTCAAAATTTAAAAAAAATTAAAATTAAAATAAAAAAAAGCACAACATTTTTAGGTACAGAGCACACCTGTAATCCCAGCACTTGGAGGGCTGAGGCAGGAGGATCTCCATGAGTTCAAGGACAGCCTGAATTTGCAGGGAATCCCTGTCTCAAAGACAAAAAAAAAAAAAAGGTTTTTAAAGGACTAGGGATGTAGATCTCATTTGTAATTAGCAGATCATGCTCAGTTATTCACCAGATCCTAGGCTAAGCAGAGCTGGACAGGTAGGGTTGCATGAAGGTAATAGCAGGGGTCTTTTCTTTTCTTTTCTATTTCCCCCGCCCGAATCCCCAGCAAGCCTGAGTCACATGCATCTCAACGCATCTTTCTCTTGAAAGAGTTCACAGAGGAACACACGTGTCAGCCACACCAACGAGTCAGAGTGTGTGTACGGGACGAGATTCTGCAACTTTCATAACTCAGCTAAGAAAAGGAGGAAGTTTGCGGAGCGCCTCTCCCCTGCGAGCAGTGCCCCGACCTCACTTGGGAGAATGTGGAGCCACTTGAACAAACTGCTCTTCTGGGGCGTCCTTTCTTCTGTCGCATGTATGCCCACTGACCATTTTGAGCCTTGACTATCCAAACTAGAATGCGGAAAGTGAGCTTTCTCATGTTTTTTTCTTTTCTTTCTTTTTTTTTTTTTTTTTCTCTCTCTCTCAGTTCAAAAAGCTGTACTGGACTGCGAAAGCATGAAAAAAACAAAAGGTAAGTTTCATTTCCTTCTCTCTCATTGAAACCATTTTTAATGAAATGGCGAGATGATCAGCTTGAAATCTAAGTATCCACTTATAACTTGTTCTGTGCTTTCCTTTATTTTATGGAGCTGGGGATTGGACTAACGTCTTTGTTCATGCTAGCCAAACACTCTATCACTAGCTCTATCCCCAGTTCTTTTTATTTTATTCTGAGAAAGGATCTCTCTAAACTACCCAGGCTGCCCTTGAATTTGCAATCCTCCTGTCTCAGCCTCTCCCAGGGTGCTGGGATTACAGGCATGGGCTCTTATACCCAGCTAGTTTTTCTATGCCTTTAGATGAACCACCAAAGATTTTAGGGAGAGAGGTGGAGCATTTAGTTTTTTTCCTCTGAGATTCAACGACAAAGCACTGAGACTTTTAGAATAAAATTTTTCTAATTTGTGTCATTTTGTTTTTCAATGAACCTCTAATCTCGGGGTAATGATTCAAGCGACACTAACAATGTACACTGGGAGACAGTCCATCAGCACGAGACCACCTTGATGTCACCCTGGGTCCACCACTTACCAGCTGCCGGAGGTGGGACACACGATGTCACTGCTTTACACTGAATTTCTTTCGTCTGTGACGTGACAGGGAGTGGAAACAGCCTTTGTCATTAGCCCTATGTGAAATCAAAGCATTGTTACCCTTCCTCCAATCCCACGCCCCTCTCTACTTCCAGAAGGAGCAACACTGTATAGTTTTATGTTACTTTGGCATTTGTTTGTTTGTTTTTGTTTTGTTTTGTTTTGTTTTTGGTACCAGAGATGGAACTCACAACCTTGTGCTTGCCAGGCAGGTGCTATGCTGATGAGCAATATCCCCAGCTGTTTTACTTTGTTTTTTGGTACAGGGTCTTGCTATGTAGTTCAGGCTGGTCCTGAACTCACTATGGATCCCAGCCTGGCCTTGAACTCACAGTGATCCTCCTGCCTCAGCTTCCTGAGTACTGGGATTACAGGTGTATGCCACCAAGCTCGGCCATATGTAATTTTCTATAGTCTTTTTCTTAAGTATCATAGTAAAAGTTTTTGTTTTGTTTTGTTTGTTTTGTTTTTAATGCTGGCGAACAAACCCAAAGCCTTTTTTTTTTAATTAAACCCAAAGCCTGGAGCATGCTACACAGGTACTCTAGTGCTGAACTACATCCCCAATCTTAAATAAACTCTTCTCTGATTTTGAGAGGTTTTTTTTTTTTTTTTTTTTTGTACTAGGGATTGAACTCCCAACCTTGCGCCTGTCAGGCAGGCACTTAGGCCACTGAGCTAAATCCCCAGCTGTTATTCTTTTACATCATATTGTACACATCTTCTTAAGTAGTAAATGTAGATTTTTTTAACAGCTGTACAGTGCTTAATAATTCTCAGCCATCCCTGCCTGAGGTGTTTTGAAATTATGTTTTAGCTTTTTTCTTCTTCTTTTTTTTTTTTTCCTTTCTTTTTCTCCTTGAAATAAAATGCATTTGGAAGGAAAAAATAATAATACTCAGTCATACTTCACTTAACCCTTCCCCGACTGACTGTCGTGTAATACGCACAATGGGACCGCAGACACCCGGTAGACGCATCCTTGGAGGGGATGGGAGCGGCCGAGCGCGCTCTGGAGGATAAAATCCCAGCAGCGAGGCTGCCCGGCGGCAGGACGTGGACATTCGGCGGTCACCAGCACGTGGTCAGACCGGGCCGCCCACACGTGGGCACCAGCGAGGGGCTGCCTGAGCGCCCTCGCCCCGCCACGTCCGATCGTCGGTGAAATGGAGGCGTGAGACGGGTGACGACTGCCGTGGCGGTGTTTTGATTTGCAGTCATCTTAGCTGAGCGTCTTTTTCATGTGTATTGGCCATGGAAGGCCCGGCGTTCCTAAGTGAAGGAGATTTAGGAGCAGCTGTCTGGTTAGAGAGGGAGCTGAGGTCTTGTTTTGCAGTTGAACTTTTGAAAGACAAGGAAATATTGATAACGTGGATCACACGGTGCAGAAGGGAAGTTGAGGGTATTCGGGAGCGATCGAAGTGTGCCTCCACCCGAGCGAGCCGTCTGCGGGTGCCCGCGGTACCGGATTTGCTGGCCACTCGCACGAATTCTGGGAATTATCTATTCATACTGTGTGCCCATTGGCTAGTGTTTTCCCTTATTGATTTTTCCATTGGTTCGTGTATTATTTAAAATCCTTTGGTTTTATTTATGGTTTAAGTATTTTCTTCTAAGTGTCACCTGACTTTTAATTTTGCCATAGACAAGTTTTTAGGTTCTGGAGTAGTCAGTATTTTCAATTTTTTCATTATGACTCCTTTTTTTTGTGTCTTACTTAGAAGATCTAATCTTACGTTAAAAAATTGTTCTTATATTTCTCTTAATCCTTTGGCATTTTTAAATGATGAACAGTTTTTATTAGATTACTTTAAGGATTTTTTTTTCTGTAGTGCTGGGAACCTACCCCAATTCCCTCCACTTTTTTTTTTTTTTGGCACTGGGAGTCAAACACAACCTCATGCCTGTCAGGCAGGCACTTATGTCACTGAACTAAATCCCTGGCCCTATTTTTTGAGACAGTGTCTCACTATGCAGTTCAGGCTGGCCTTGAATTCACTTTGAAGCCCAGGCTGGTCTTGAACTCACAACGGTCCTCCTGCCTCAGCCTCCTGAGTGCTGGGATTAAAGGCGTGTACCATCACACCTGGCTTGCACTTTCTTTTTGAAACAGGGTCTCTCTCTGTAGTGTAAGCTGGTCTTGAACTCACTATGTAGCCTGGGTTGGCCTCAAATTCTAGTGTGGCTGAGACTGGCCTCAAATTCGTAATCCTCACAACTTCCCCTTGATTCCATGTGTGCACCAACACACCTTGCTCTTTTGGCATTTCTGAATAATAATAATAATAATAATAATAACCGAGCTAACCAAGATGACTGTTTGTTTTGGTACTGGGTTTGATACCAGGGTCTCAAACATCATGTGTTCAACCAAACTGCTATGTTCCCCAACCCCAGTAGACTTTTTTTTAAGACAAAAAAATGAACCAATTAATGCCAAGGAGCATACAAATATGAAACTCAATTCATGGCCAGATTTGGTGGTGCACACCTGTAATCCCATCACTCGGGAGGCTGAGGCAGGAGTATCCATGGGAGTTGGAAGTCAACCTGAGATATATAGTGAGTTCAAGGCCCGAACTACAGAGGGAGACGCTGTCTCAAAGAACCAAGATAAATAAATAAATAAAATTGAAACTCAAGTCACATGAAAATGTAAAAAAATTAAATGAAAACAGACAAGGAACCTGGAATACTAACTGGATATTTAATTTTTTTTAAACTGTCAATTTTCAGTTGTGACATTAGTCATATATATATATGTTATCATTTAGGGATACAAACTGTCACTGTACTGCAGCCAAAAGACCCCGGTGACACATAGGCAGATGAACCCAGCTGGGTCTCTGGATGACGCTGTGAGGTGGAAAATGCCCAGCACGGGAACCTCGGGGCAGCCCAGCAAGACAGTGCTGAAGGAACTCAGTGTAGGACTTGGACTGACGTTAGGTGATTCGAAGAGAGAGTCGAAGAAGTGGGCTTTACTCAGGATTCAATGTTTTTAAGAAGTGGGAAGAATTCTATAGCTGGTGATTTAGTAGTTCTCATCTAAAAGGTAAAGAGAACAGAGGAAGCTTAAACTGTTACCAGTCAAGCAAAAATATGATAAACAACCTGGGCATGGTGGTGCATGCTTGTAATCCCTGCACTCCAAAGGCTGAGGCAGGAGGATCAATTAGAGTTTGACGCCAGCCTAGACTACAATGTAAATTCTAAACCAAAGTAAGTTTTTAACTGCATAGTGAAACCCTGTCTCAAAGAAATCAAAAAACAAAACAAAACAACTCCGAAATTCTCAGAAAAGGAATTTTTATTTGGGAATAAACAAAGATAATAAAAATAAAAATAAACAAAGAAGAAGTCTGCAATTTGGGAAGCACGTGCAGAAGCCAGGGTAGACTCTAGGATATCAGAGGGACAAAGGAAAGGCCGGAGTTCTACTAGGGAGAGGGAAAAGTTCCATGAGGTTTTATTTTTATTTTATTTTTCTTTCCTGCTCCTGGGGATGAAACTCAGGGTCTTCTCACCGAGCTACATTCCCAACCCTCTTTACTATTTTTTAGTTTGAGACAAGATCTGGCTAAATCACCAAATTGCCTTGGCTGGGCTCAAATTTGTGTGCCCCCTGCCTCAGTCTACCAGAGTGCTGGGATTACCAGGTGTATGCTACCGTACTAAGGTGTTTTTTTGTTTTGTTTTGTTTTTTGGATTTTTTTTTTTGTCTTTTTTTTTTGAGACAGAGTTTCACTATGCATTTCAGGCTGGCCTTGAACTCACTTTGTAGCCCAGGCTGGCCTCGAACTCACAGTGACCCTCCTGCCTCAACCTCCCGAGTACTGGGATTACAGGTATGCACCACCACACCTGGCCCTCTGAAGTGTTTTGAAAGAACACTGGCACTTGCATCCTGACAGGAGAGTTGATGAGCTGTGAGGAGTGGCTACACTTAGTAGGTAAAACTATTCTTAAAGTCAGGGCTGGTTGTTTCGAAGTAGATGGTAAGAAAAATTAGTCTTAGCATGTTAGTTGTGGCTGTAGCTTCACAGGGTTGGTCTTAGGAGACAGTTCTCTGACCTGGGAGCTTTTCCTTATGGCCCCTCAACTCCGTGTTAGTGAGGTGTGACAGGAATGACTGCATTGTGTATAATAATTTTCACACGGTGGTTGGTAAAGGAGTGGCTGTTGCTCCTGCTCACCATTCTGGACCCCGTCCCTGTCACAGTCCAGGAAGGTTTTGGAATTCTAGTGAATTAATTCCAATCTACCACTTCCTGTGCAACCCAAGGCGAGAATAAAGACAGTGAGACGTATATATATAGTTATGGGGAGCCAAGGGGTCCTAAGTCCAGCCAAGACGGTGGTTCACCGGAACAAAGGCCACGATCCAGACCCCAACCCAGGTTTTATTAATTCTCCTTGAGGGGAGTGGCTCGGGGATGAGTGACAGTGAGAGTGGTGGGAATACGTGACTGCTATGAGCTGGGCTAGCTAGGAGGTCTGAGATCGCTTCTGCGATAAGCAGAGGGCAAGAAATGCAGAGAGGGTAATCTGTGTAACACAACTGAGGTAGTGTCTAATAATTTGGGGTCGGGGCTTTGTTTCTGATGTACAATCCTGTTTGCCCTGGGAAGTTATAGCCTCTTTCTCGAGGCTCAGTCCCAGCAGACAGCGTGGAGCACAGTTCTCCACCCCACCAAGCTCGACCACGTGTTTGGGGAGTCACTGAGCGGGGTACACTGACCTGTCGCTTTGCTTCAGAGCTTACACATCAGCTCCTCAGCCAGCCCAATTTACAAAGCCAATTGACGGAACAAAGGAATAGCCTAGCCAGCTCTGTACATATGGATACTCTGAGATAGGGCCAAGTTTATCCAAAATAGAGATAGCTGCTCTTCTTTTCAAGGAGAGTCAAGGAGAATCGTCTGGGTGGTTCCCCACTGGGGGAACGCGTGACCAGTTCTGTGGCTGGACGTTCTTCTCTTTCCCTGTGTTCAGCATGATCGTGGAGGGGTCCTGTCTTCGTGTCCCAGCCTCTGGGTCCTGGCGTGGCCAGGCGTGGTGTCAGTGGCCTGTGAAATCACTCATGTTCCGGAGTGGGACACCAAGCTTGGCTAGGACAGGTAGGCTGCTGGCTGTCAGGGGCGACTTTTCTCTTTTTCAATATTGAACTTTATGGACAAAGCAGTGTGGAGCTGGGGCTTGCTTTAAAAATAATGTCTCAGTTGGGTTTCTGCAAACAAAGTCATTTTTTTTTTTTTTTTTTTTTTTTTTTTTTGGTATGAGAGATCGAACTCACAACCTTGTGCCTGCCAGGCAGGCGCCAGCCTAAGTCATTTTAAAAAAAGAAATGTTACTTTCGGCTCGCCAATCTCAAGCACTGCCTGTGACCAGGGGCTTCACACCGGTAGCATCCTCGGTGGCACCAGGTGTCGCCTGGCAGGAAACAGGCAGTCCCCGTGTGCATGTGTCCTCTGGTCTCCCTCTTCTCATGAAGCCACCAGATTCGATTGTGGGGACCCACATCGGGGGCTTGGCCTAGCATCTGATCTCCTAAAATGAGTTATGGTGAAGGCTTAAATGAAAGGGACAACTAAAGTGATTTTGGAGGTCCAGGAAGGTCAGATCTCTCTGGAGCACGCATATTTATTTGGTTTCCAAACATAGCAGTGGGATACTGAGATAGAGGCGGGAACTGAGCAGGCCCTTGGGAAGTTTAGATGGAAGACTACTCCAAGCAGTGTATGTTGCCAATGGAGAGAAGTGTCTTAAGAGCTGGAGTGAGAGCCTGTGTCCTCGGGCTGTCCCAGCCTGGTGCTACGCTGTCCCCACAGCACGGCAGTATAACCCTTATATAGCTTGGTCTCCAACAGCCCCAGCCTGGTGACCTTACTGAAACCTAGTCACCTCCAGGGGCCCTGCCTCCAAACACTACAGTCAGACTGTGTCCACCGCATTTATGCCTCACAGCAGGGATTCAACTCCAAGGTGAGCTCAAGCCATAGCGACGATAGAAGGGCAGGTGAAATGGGTTGGCCATAAGCTGACCGTTGTTGAAGTTGGGTGATGGATACAGCACAGGGGTTCCTGACATTGTCTTATGTGTATTATATTGGAACTATTCCAAAAGAAAAAAATTAAAGCCAGCCATGGTGACACATGCCTATAATCCCAGCTCTCAGGAGGCTGAGGCAGGAGTTGGCGGTGAGTTGGAGACCAGCCTGGGCTACACAATGAGCTCAAGGCCAGCCTGAACTACATTGTGAGACTGTGGCTTAAAAAAACCATAAGCAAATACACAAATAAAATAAATAATTATCCAAACAAGCCATCAGCACAGGGTTTGGTCATCGAGCTTGGAGCTGTGTTTATATTTCCAAGTCTGCCTAGTCTCTCTTTTCTTTCTTTCTTTCTTTCTTTCTTTCTTTCTTTCTTTCTTTCTTTCTTTTCTTTTTTGAGATAGGCTCTTGTATTGTAATTCAGGTTGGCCTTGAACCAACTATATAGCCAGGCTGTCCTTGGGACTTATGGAAACCCTCCTGACTCAGCCTCCCAAGTGCTGGGATCACAGGCATTCATCAGTGTATAGGATATGCTATGTACCCCCAAGTCCTCATACTTTTGATGGGGCTGAGTCTGATGCTTGTGATCAGTTTGCTGTCTAGCACCAGGATTAATGATGTGACTGCTACACCCGCCCAGGGGTGGAGCTGAGATACAGTATAAGGGAAGGCGGGTCTTCCTCTTGCTTGCTTCCCGGCTTCCGCCCTCTCTCTCGCCAGTGTGGATTGCGGTTTGCAGCTTGCAGCCGCCATGAACTGTAGCCCCGTCATCCCATGCTGCCTTGGAGCCCACTTTATGGACTGAAACTCCCGAGAAACTGTAAGAATAAATCTTTCCTTCCCTAACTTTGGGCGTCAGGTATTTTGTCTTGGCAACGAGCGAAAAGTAACCAAGACAATCAGCATGCTAGGGTGGCCTAGCCAGTATTAATGGAGCCTCCCACAGATTCACCCTGGTGTGACTGTCACTATCTCAGAAGGGTTTCCCTGCCCATGTCTGCCCCAGTGACTACAAGGAGGCTAGGTAGTCAGGGAATGGACTGTCCTTGGCACTTGGCCCATAAACGATGGCTGGTCAACCACTGAGTTATTTCTCAGGGATTTTCACAAGGGCTTTTTCGTGCATCCTTTTGTTTTCCAGAATTCCCTTCTCCAAGTTTGAACTCAAGTACTCGTGTGATCACAGTGGGTCAGAGTGTGTCTCTGTATTGTTCCCACGAGAACAAATCCCTGCAAATCACCTATTCATTGTTTTTGCACAAGAAACACTTGGAAACCAAGACAGGCAAAGGTGATCCGGTGATTTTTAACCTTACAATCTCCAAAGCCAATGACTCCGGCCCTTACAAATGCAAAGCTGAAGTTTTCAACTGCTCAAAATACAGTCTCGCCTTCTGCTTCGAGGTGGAGGGTAAGTAGGTCACATGCTGCCCGGCGGCCCTGTGACTCAAGGCTTCTTTCCTTTGGCACAAAAGGCTCCCATGCCCCTTGCACATCCTCAAGAGCCTGGTGTCATCTTTTGTTACCCGGACCAAATACCTGCGAAAATAACCTTGAAGGAAGAGAATGATTTATGTTATTTAGTGTATTTCATTTATAAGTTTGTCTATGGTCAGCTGTTCCCATTGCTCTCAGGCCCTTGGTGAGGCGGGAACCTCCTGGAGGAAGAGTGGCAGGAGAAAGCAGTTCCTTTTGCTCAGTCAGGAAGCAGAGAGAGGAGGACAGAGACGGAGAAGGGGTTGGGGACAAGATCAACTCTTCCACCTCATGCTCCCCATTATCTGTCCCCTTCTCTGAGCCCAGCTTCCGTCCCCATCACCTCCCATCACCTCCCACTGTGCCACCAATGATGCCTCAGGGGTGACTGCTGAGGAAGGAAAGCTCTCATGATCCACCAGCTACCCAAGGAACACACAAGACCTCGGAGGGACATCTGAGATCTAAGTCATAGCAAACCTGCAAAGTCTGTGCCTGAGCTCTTATTTTAACAATTCCATTCCATTTTATCTTTCAAAGACTTTTGGACTATTTGATTGGGTTTTTTTTTTTTTTTTTTTTTGTACAGGGTATCAAACTCACAACCTCACACTTTCCATGCAGGCGCTTCTGCCACTGAGCTAAATCCCTGGCCTTACTTTTAGACTATTTGAGATTACTGTCTTAAATCTTTAGGCAAAACTCTGATCCCAATAGTAAAATTATTGAATCTTTTCTATATGCTTTATTGTATGATTCCAATCCCGGGCCCTCTCCCCCAAAAAAGGCCTTTTTTTTTTCTGAAGATTTAATGACGATGTCTTGAGGTCAGTGTTTCAGAGAGAGCTCTGTAACTCCGACCCTTTCCACTTGCAATCAGGCCCCTCTCTGGCCAGCAGTCTTCCCTCCCAAACACATCTTATCAGTTCTGTATTTTCCTCTGCTACTTCCCACCCCAAGGGTCTGACAGCCCAACATCAATGACCTCAACTTTGTTTTGTTTTGTTTTGTTTTTTGAGAAAGGGTCTCCTTGTGTAGTTGAGGCTGGACTCGAACTCACTATGTAGCCCAGGCTGGCCTGAAACTCTTTCTGTGCCACCATTCCCCGTGATAGTCTGACCTCTGAAGGTGAGCTTGATAATGGGCCCCTGTGAAACAGAGACAGGAAACGTGTAATTACACCTGGAGTCTTGTAAACTTATGGACCATCACTTTCTGATCAACTCAGTGATTCTCTACGTCTCGCCCATCCAGTATGGGAGCCACTAACCACATATCACTATTTAAATATAAATTAATTAAAATTAGTGACCTAAAAAGTTCCATTCCATAGTCTCATGAGCCACATTTCAGTTGCTCAGAAGTCACAAGTGGCTGGTGGCTGTCATATTGGACCACACATAGAACATTTCCATCACTCTAGAAAGTTCTACTGGGCAGCAATGCTGAGGTCAATGATTCTTAACTTCAAGGTCATAACTGTCTTAATAACCTGCTGATAGTAATTGATACTTTCCCC
>RJWM01051453.1:0-10426 GCA_004363535.1 Dasyprocta punctata
TATCTTTATAGTTTCAGCACCATCTCTATGCCTGATACACAGAATGGTCTCCACAAACTTTCTCTGAAAGAATGTAAAATAGTGAAACTTTTTTTTTTCTGTGATTACAGGGATTGAACTCACAACCTCACGCCTACCAAGCAGGTGCTTAAGCCACTGAGCCAGACTCCCAGCCCTATTTTTTTTTTTTTTTTTTTTTTTGAGGCAGGGTTGCACTGTGTAGTGCAGGCTGGCCTTGCACTCATGTTGTAGCACAAGCCCACCTTGAACTCACAACGCTCCACCTACCTCAGTCTCCCGAGTGCTGGGACTAAAGGTGAAAACAATGTAATTTTTAATAATGTAGTTCTAATGTAAATTTAAATAAGTCTATAGCAAGCAGACTATATTATTGGAGATGTACAAATAATGATACCTGGATTCTTTGATCCATTAGTTCTAATTCTTTAAGGGAAACTTTTGACTTGCAAATTCAGAACCCTTCTTACACACCTACATTTTAGAATATTCCTCTGATCTGATTACCAAACACTCATTTCTCTGTTTCATTTTTGTTTTACAATGAGTAAAACATCTTTTTATACTATGCCAATAATATGTTATTTATGTAGTTTACATATTGGGTTTATTTCCTTTTCACCTGACTGTAATTCTCATTGTGGCAACTTAACTTTACTCAGGAGCTCAGATAGTGCCTGCAACGTATTACGAATTAAATGAATACATGTGCAATGAATGAAAGAATTGATGAGAGGAAAAGTAGCCTTTTGGAATCCCAGAGGACATAGTTAAAGTAATTCTCAACTTGCTAATTCTTTGGACTCAAGGAAATCACAACATCCACCTCGCACCCCTGGTAGGATATTGGCAATTGTGTATGTAAAACACTTGACACAAAATGGTCAAGAAATCTGTAGGTTACAATTACGTCTCTTGCTTTTATAGTTAAAGGCTTCAAATGAAAGTTATTAATGGGATTAGTTTTCTTATCAATACGTTTTTGTGCCTCTCTAAATTGAGAATGGCCTGGCAAGCACAAGGTCCTGAGTTTGATTCCCAGTACTGAAACAAAAAAGTTTAAAAATTAAAAAAAACAAACAAACTGAGAATGAAGTGTGAGATTCTAGGGTGCGACCCTACTGCTATCAGAAGGCTCAAGTATCTTCAATGGGGCAGAAAACTCACTAAGAATGCCATGAAAGAATCTCAAACACTCCAAAGCAAGAAACATTTCATATCCAGAAAGCTCTCCAAGGTCAGTTCTTTCCACCCCATTCCAGAACTCAAGCCATAGTGGTTAGAAGACACCTGCAAGGCTTTGTAAGGCCAAATCCCTTTTGTGTGCATACAGCATAAAATCTATCATAAAAATCCCAACTTTTTCATTGTTGCCCTTTATTTTTCTACACTTGCATCTACACTAGATTTCACAATGAATCAGTGACAGTTGCTTGTTTGCTTTTTTGCTGTTGCTTTGTTGTGGTGCTAGGGATAAAACATAGGGCCTTGTACATGCTAGGTAGATGCTTAACCACTGAGCTATACACCTGGTCCTGCAATATAGTTTTAAGTAGATGATAATATAGAATTGAATGCAGAATGTAGAATTGAATATGTAGTAGAGAACTTTTATCCTAAATTTTCTTGATTATTTTGCAAATAATGATTTTGTTTCTGATATGGAATCAGGAAGACCTTGTGTATATTTTGTCTATAGGGTAGGCGACCATGTAGCATGTATGGCAGGTACTTCATCTAGATTAACTTTGTCCTATCCTGTAAAATAAGTCTTCCATAAACTCACTCCTTATGGAAGTAGCTGTGATCCAAAGCAAACAACTTTCTCATGGCTATGGGAGTAAAAACCTGGTTGGTATGTGATGCAGTGGAAGAAATACAAACTTTGAACAAGTTTACTTTAGTTCTCAGCTATGCAACTGGATATGTGACCTTTCACATCTTCCTTAAGCCTTAACTTACTTATCTGTGAAATGGGCTTACTAGTCCTACACAAGGCTAATTGTGTGCTAACATTTAAATGAAAGATCTATGTGTGTGGTAATTTGGGAATATAGATACTTCACTTCTTTTTGATACCATGGAACTAGAGTACAAGTTTGTGACAGATGTCTGTGGTCTTTTAATATACTTTCATATTTTTCATGTAAAAATGCTGCGATATGGAAGTGTGAGATGACTCCAGGAGCTAAGAAGATGATGTATGATAAGGGAGCAAAGGTGGCAGTGAGGGGGCTAGTTAGGCAGGACACTGTCACCAAGACAAAGTGATAAAGGAAAAGAAAAAGATGAAGAATGACGGCTGTTCCAGGAAGGGTGGTCAGGGAAGAGAACTCTGAGGAAGAGTAAACATGTTTTTTATGTGCTAGGGATTATAAACAGGATCTCACATATGCTAAGCAGGAGCTCTACCACTGACCCGCATCTCCAGCTCCAAGATTCAACATTTAAGAGGGACTAAGTTAAGTGAGGAACCGACCATAAAGGTATTTCAGGTTACTGGACTGGCAGAAACAGTGAGAATGAAGAAAAGTGGATGGATGAAGAAGGATATAGAGGTAAAGATCTCTGAAGATAGATTGGAAGAAACGTCAGTGAAAGAGGAAATCTAAGGCTTGAGGAAATGCTTAAGTAGTTTCAGTACCACTGATATAGAAATCTAGGAAAGGAGGAAATGTTTGAGAGAATAAATAATTTTTAAAAAATTGATTAAAAAATGAATAAAGGATCCAAATAGATACTTTTCCAAAAAGGACATACAAATGGCCAATAATAGGTACAAGGAAATGTGGTCAATATCATTATTTATTAGGGAAATGCACATCAAACCACAATGGAATATTACTTTACACCATTTGGCATGGCTGTGATCAAAACACAAGAAATATGAAAGATATGAACGTGGAGCAAAGGAATCCCTTGTAGACTGTTGGTGGGAATGTAAATTGTAGAATCACATGGAAAATAGTACAAAAGCTTCTCAAAAAAATTAAAAATGGAAGAACTATATAGTCCTGCAATGCAGTCCTGTATTACTGAGCTTTTCTTCATTGTGACCAAAATGCCTGACATATACAACTCAAAAGAGGACATGGTTTATTTAGCTTTTGATTCTAGACATTTCAGTCCAGGGTTGGCTAGCTCTGAGGAGAAGCATCGTGGTGGAAGGGTAGAGGGAGAAAAGCGGCTCACTTCATGCTAGGCTGCAAGTACGGCAGGGAAACAGCAACAGAGAGGAAGGGCAACACCCAGGTACAGTAACCGAATTCACATCTTCACGACCCACCCAGACACACACGTAAAGGTGCTTTACTGATTTTCTAGGTGGCTCTCAAGCCAGTCAAATTGACAGTCCACCTTAACCATCACAACTACTGAGTTCAGATCTGAAGGAAACAAAATCATCTTCTCAAGAGCTATGTACACACTCATGTTTTTTACAGCACTGTTCACAATAGCTAAGATATGAAAACAACCTAAGTGTCCTCACAGATGGATAAAGTGTGATACATTCAAATTCATGCATAAATCAGAGGTAAGAATTTATAATTTTGAAACCTACAAAAATTATGGATCCAACTTTTAGTTGTTCTGCTTAGAGATAAATTAGAGAAATTTAAAAATCTATTGACTAGAAATCGAGAACTCTTATTTCAGACTACAATGGTATTGATGCATCCTTAAAATTTGAGCACAAAATTGACTGCTTTCTCCTCACAATTTAACATGCATAATTATTTGTTTAATAATTTCTATTACTTTTCTTATTTTCTATAATCATTTTTCAGAAATCAATTGTGTTCTGTTTCTACATTTTGGCACATACTCATTAATTTTATGACAGGATAAGTAAGCCAGGTATTTACGTAGCATCCTATATGAATGAAGTTGATCACTTAAAATCGATTGCTTTTAACTTGATATTCTGCAACTGAGATGTTAAAATATCGGTTTGGAAGTTCTGAATCCACTGAACCAGGCATTCCAGTAACTGGTTAATCTGTTATTAAGGTATGTCAGCATTACTCAGTCTTTATTTAAAGAAGATAGGAAGCAATTATATATTTGTCCCCCCAAAAGGAAAGCCTGAAGGACAAATTATGGTCAGAATATCAATGCTTAAGTTCCTTGGTTAAAAAATTGTGGCACAGTCCTAAAAGGATTAATACGTTACTAAAATGACTCCACATCAACCTCATTAGACAGTTCAATGGTAATTTTTCTATTGTGAGTATACTGCATTTTTATTCACAATGGCATTAAGAAAAAAAAGAATAATTATCTTCTCTTGCATTTTAACAAAAGATTTTACAGTGACAAAATAGTTTACTCAAAATAGCAGTTGAGAGGTCTGTTATAATTCTATTGTTACTCTCAGAGCAGATGCCATGTCACATGCAAAATGCCAAGACCACAGAAAAATATTTTTAGCTGGGTAAAAATATGTGACATTTAAGAAAAAAGTGGTAGTGCCTTGATTCATTTGTTAATTAAGCACTTCAGCATTTTCTATACACAATTGTTTGAAGGTCGTAGAATGTAAGAAAGGTACATGGGATTTATATTTTTAGATGATTAAGATAAATTCTTCATTATAATTTATAATATGTGGGAGGAAAAGAGAAAAATTAAGTAATAAATCAAATGTACTCATGGTCTCCTCAGGGAGATCCAGTGTTGGTTTTAGTATGACATAGGATGATAGCCTGGGCTAAGCATATGGGAGAAAATACTTTAAAAGAATGAAATGGATTTACATCCCTAGAGGTTGGGAATAGTGAATCATTTGGGATGGAGAAGAAACTTACATAAACTTCACAAGACATTAGATGGGAATTCAGAGGTGATGAACAGAAACTGTGTTAACTAATTAACAAGTTCTCTTGGAAACATTTAAGAGTTTTTAAAAATAGTAAGGTACAAAAAAATAAGACATTTTAAGGACCTAAACTCCGCACATGGACAACAAAGTCAAATATTGTAAAATTCAGAAGGTCTTTGAAATCTGTTCACTTACAAACATCAAAACTGGACCTCAACGATTTTTAAACTACACTGTCATTTATATGTTCCAAGTTGTTTTCTGCCTTTTAAAATAGAGATTTAAATTTAAACTTAAAACAAATTTTTCCACTATTCTATAAAGAAGTGCAATGTTGGAAGTGAACATTTAAGAATATGTATACATACAAATAACTGCTTGCATTCTTAGGGGAGAACTGCCTGGAAGAAATTAAATAAGACATAAATAGTATAGAATAGCTATTTGTTCAATCTAGTGTTGAAAATAGGATGTGTTGTTAGGAACTGTAAGTTTTTCTAAGTTTCATTTCTGATACATATGCATTTCTGTTCCAAAAAGTTGGTCTAGACTGCTTTTACATGAATTTTTGTTTCTTGTATTGTAGATAGCTAAGTTAGATAGAAACGTTATAGACAGTCAGATAGGTGCAGGCCCTCAAGGGTCAGTGTGGAAGATGAGAATACATTGCAATTGTGCAGGGGGTGGGGTGGGGTGGGGGGTGGTATTCATTGAAGGCCAGACCTCAGGACGAAAGACAGACTGACCACATCCACAAACTCCCCTAGAGATGAACAGCAGTGATTGATATTCTAAATAGGTGTCCATCACCTTAAGTAGGGAGCCAGGAAGAGTCACTGACTCACACCCTCTAAGAAAAACCCCTGTTTTTCAATGTCCCTTGCTATGTGACTTGCTTCCCCATTTAATTCCCATTTAATCAATATTACCTAAGCAATTATAATCTTATTGGTTCACCATAGTTTTATCCCACCTCACACCCACTTTGTGATTTCCCATTGGATTAATGTTACCTAAGTGACTATACGTTTAATCTTATTACTTGATTATAGTTTTTTCCACCTTAGACCTGCCTCACCTCATGGTTTTGTGCTGTAAAATTCCCTTAGAAACTTTCTTTTCTTTTTCTTTTTTTCTTTCTTTCTTTCTTTCTTTCTTTCTTTCTTTCTTTTTTTTGTTTTTGTACCAGGAATTGAACTCAGTACCTCATGCTTGATAGGCAGGCACTGCACCACTGAGCTAAGTACCTGGCAACAAGCTTTCTTTACCCAATAAATATTGTTCTCTTTCCCCAATAAAGATTCTGTCCTTAACCTCCATTGTTCCTAGAATTCATTCTTGGATTTTAGAGAACACAGATTCATAAAGGACATCTAACGGGCTGGGAGTTTCTTTCCCCTGTATCACTTGTGCTTAGGAAGCACATGTGTGCACCATTACCTAAACAGCTGTGAATAGGTGATAGATCAGAAGATCCTGAAATCTGAAAAAAAAAAAAAAAGAAAAAAAAAAAAAGGACATAAAAGCCTGATGATGTTCCCTTTGTCTTACAATGTGTAGCTGAAGACAGACTGAGGTTTATGCAACCCATCCTGGCCGGGCCTACAGAAGTCCCAAATGTAAAGATAGTCAAGACAAATGACCTGGAACTAGTTAATTAGTACATGTACTGATCTTAAGTGATTATATTCTGATTCCCCACTAGAACCATAAAAATCTGGTCAGAGAAGGTATCGTCACCATAGTAGGCAGATTAATGGCTTCCAGAGATGCTCATGCTTTAATCCTCAGAAGCTGTGCACTTGGCAAGGTTGTTAATTAGCTTACTTTAAAATAAGGAGATTATTCTGTATTGTCAAATGGATCCAATAAAGTCATGAAAATCCTCTAGCACAGAAGAGAGAGGCAGAAGAGCTGGAGAAGGAGATGTGACAGTGTTAGAGTGACGTGACGTGACGTGAGAAAGCCAGCACCAGTGATTGTAGCAGATGTAGGAGGGATCTGAAGGCCAAGGAACTCATCAATAGTATCCAAAAGTTGGAAATTAATTCCTTGTTAGAAACCTCCAGGAGGAGAGTGATCCTGCTAACACCTTGATTTTACCCACTGGGACTTGTTTAGGAAGTCTGACCTCCAGAACTCTAACACAATACATTTGTGTTGTTTTAAGCCACTAAATTTTGGCAGGTTTTACAATAGCAGTGAGAAATGAATACGGTCTCAACTGCAACGCATGGAGCAAAGGTCAATCATCCTGGAGGAGAGTCAACTAAAGACCAAAAAGAATTTAAGGGGCATACCTGAGATGCAAAATTTCCTCTTCTTCCTGGTGATCGTAGCTTTCATGTTGACTTCCATAGCATGCAGATAAGCTGAGCACACTGTGTAGTGACTAGGCCTCAGACAGGCCCAGAAAAAAGCTTGGAAGTAGCCTGGAAAGACTCCATGGTGTGGCCCCAGGGTTCTTTTATCTTGGAACCTTCACCATTTCCTTTATCAGGACTGGTTAGGTTTTGCCATGCAGGCTCAGCAGAGCAAGCAAGTCTTTTCGGTCCCTTCACTTTTTGGTCCCTTCACTCGGGGTAGTGGCAGACATCAGCAGAGAAACATGTCCAGGGAAACACCAATGCCGCTAGAAAATTTTCTCATCACAGCAACCAAATACAAGAGGGGGAGACTGGCGGGAGGGCCGTGGGCATTCTGGGACAATTTTGATATTTTTGCAGCAAGACTTGAGGCTAACAGATGATGGTATTCATCTGGAAGTCAAGCTAGAGGTGTCGTAATTTGAGTTTTAACAATGAGATTCTGGACTTAAATAATGACTAAAAATATGAAAGGATAAAACTACCCTTAACTGAGCTAAAAAATAAATTGGCTAACATGGACCAGAAATAAACTACAACTGAGAAACATATGAAATCAGTTCAAGCAGTACAGCTTATCTATCAACAACCTGAAAATAGATTATGAATTTCCAGGCACATTGGGAACCTCAGATGACAGCAGCTACTCTTCAAACACTCAGAAACAAATTCATGCATACAGGGAAAAATGTAATGTGGTCTATGGCAGTCCTATTATTAATATTCATTGAGAAGCTTAAATAAATGGTGCTGGGGCCATTTTTTTTATTTTACAAGGAAAACAACAAATAAAAAAGATACAGAATTTCAAAACAAGATAATAAGAAATTAATAATGTTTAATATATTATATATCGCTATCTTCAAAGTAGTTGCTCAGATTACAAGATATAGGAATGTAAAATTCATTCAAACAATATAAGCACAAACCAGTCTTCTCAATGAACTAATAGAAATTAGTAGTATAACTATCATAGCTATCACATATATATATATATATATATATATGTATGCATTTTTTCCTTTTCTTTCTTTTCTCCTCTCCCTCATTTGTCGTTCTTTCCTTTCTTTCCTTTTGAGCAGTTTCTTTCTCTTTCACAATATTTATTGTACATTTTGGATCTTATTTACTTTTTCAGTTTCTTACACTAGGGAGACAACACAATTTTTACACATGTGATTCTGATTTAATTCATTTACGAGTATGGTGTGTGGTTGCATTCATTTACCTATAAAAGTCTCGAGTTTATCCTTCTTTATAGATGAGCAGTACTCCAATGTATAAAAAATCACATCTTTTATATTCATTCCTTGGTTGATGGGCACTCACGTTGTTTCCAAGATTTAGCTATTACAAATTGTTCTGCTATAAACATGGGTGCACATGTATCACTGTGGTATGATGCTTTTAATTCTCCTGGAAAAATATCCAAGGGGAATAACTGGATGGGACAATATTTTTATGTGAAAAATATAAATTAAAAGACTATCTCACACAGTATTAAAAAATAAATTCCAAGCAAAATTTTCATATTAATTACAAAAACTAAACTTCTAATCTTTTAGAAGAAAATAAATATGAGAAAATGAAAATATGGTATCGATGTCTTGGACAACTCATAAAAGCACAAAACTTAAGGAAAAAGATAGGTAACTTTGATAATTTTGAAATAAGGATATTTGAGCAATAAAAGATAACTGCAAAATGAAAATATAATTGCAAATATAGAAAAATAATCATAACCAAAAAAATGATAAATGAGTCATGTGTTGCTATATAGGATATATAAAACATTCAAAAATGTTTGGACAAATGGACAAAAATTTTGAGTAGGTATAATTTATGTACATAAAAACTTGACACCTATAAAATACTTAGTTATGTTCAAAAATCATAAGTAATCAGACTAATAAAAATAATAAGGATCTAAATAACATAAAACATTTTCAAATTGACAAAATTTTAAATCTGCTATTATCAAACATTAACAAGGATATTTGGAAAAGATAATTCTCAAAAGTTGATATTTGGAGTAGAAATTATTTCAAATGCTTTGGAATTTTCCAATATTTAGAAAAGATATAGATATGTGTATGTATGTGTGTGTATGTGTATATGTTTTTGTATATGTGTGTTTGTGTGTGTGTGTGTGTGTGTCTCCTGTGTCCCAAAATTCTACTTCTAAGGAATAAATCCTTCTGCCTTCCCTTAAAAAATCACCCTGACATTTACAAAGCAGAAATCTATAAATAATTTTTATATTAGTACTGATTTAATAACAAAATTGCAGATTACCTGTGTATCCATTAGTAGAAAGACCAGATAATCTGTGTTTTGTGTACAAATTCAACATTATGAAAGAACAAAGAAAAAAACAAGAATCATATCTATCAAATGGACTTCTTAAAAAAATCAGCTCACAGTAAGATTTCATGTGTGATCAAAACGATCATGAGTGTTTAAATTTAACACATTTAATAGAAGACACATTGTCATTAGTCCTCTATAGAATCCTCCCCTTCATTTCATACACACTTGACCACTGTTCTTGCCACTTTCTGAAGCAGTTCAGTATGTCCTCTTTCATGAGTGTCTAGTTGTGCTGTTGTGGCTGCCTCAGTAACCTGAATTCATACAAAAATCTTACCTTTCACTGTCGTTTTGTCATTGGAAAAGAGCCCAAGATCACACTGTAGTAGATCTGATGAATAAGGTGGAGGAGGAAATACCGTATTTTCTCCAGTTGGCCTTTCTGTTGGAGGACACTCAGCATCAGCATTCACAGTATTTTTGATCATACCCTAAAAAGACATTCATGAAAGATTTCCCAAACTGCTTCACAAAGTGGCAAGAATGATATAAGCATGTCAGAAGATAGGAAAGCATTTTGGATCAATGGCAATTTGTCTTTTACTATAATAATTTTTAAAAATATTTAAATACTCACCATATATTTTTACCACATCTCATAAACTGAATGAATCTGTAAAGAGTTGTAAAACTTGCAAAACTGTCACCCACTTTCCTTTGAGTTGTATGCTTGTACAGTTATCCAGTAAAACAAAGCAGCACACACAAGAGTATGAAAACATGATCTTAGAAAAATGCAGCATTTCTAAATATTTTTTAAAAAACCAAGAGATGAGTTTACAAGTAATTTTTATATTTAACTCTATAATTAATTTTCCTAGTATTTTATAATTTCAAAACTCAATAGAAA
>RJWM01051454.1:0-10427 GCA_004363535.1 Dasyprocta punctata
TTTCCCATAGATAAATATAGAAACTTGATTCAACTAATTGAGAATTAATCAGTAATTTATTAGTAGCCAAAACATACTTCAAGGTCTTTAATTAAGTATAAACTTTCTGCCTGTGTTAACAAATCATGTATGCTGATAAATCATGTAACCACAGAAACACCTGTTGATCTCATTCTTGTTATCTAAACCTTCAGCCCTTAAAAAAAGGGATAGAAATTATTCTGAGAGAGTTAGTAGAGTATGTAATTGTATTAATAACAGTAGTAGTAGAGAGTAGCAATAAACAAAGCAGATTCACGCAGTCTCTGAGTTCTTTGTGTGTCTGTTCTCCACACGCCGACACTCAGCCCACCTTCAAGGACTCTGTGGACCTAGCCCGGCTGGACCGCAGCAGGTGGCGCCCGAACAGGGACCTGGAGGTTAGTCTTTCCTTTTTCTCTTTTCAGGCTGAGATAAGGCTCTCGCCAGTGGGTGCTGCAGACCCCTCGGTAGGATTAGACGGAGTGAAATAGGGTGAGTAATCAATCATGGGACAATCAGAATCAAAAGCAAGATGGCTTTTTGTTGATATTACTAGACATATGTTAGGAAAACGGGACATAAAGATCTCCAATAAACAGTTAAAGGATTGTTTTGATCTAAATCATGAAATGGTCTGCTTTGCTAAACAGGTAGATGAAAAAACTCCACTATGTAGTGGACATAGTGTTCCTAGTTACACTGGTTTAAATGAGAAAAAGGAAGAGGATGAGTCCTCTGAGTCATCTGAGGAGGATGACTCAGGAGGAGGACTAACAAGATGAACAGCTTCCTTCGGATTTTGATGCTGAGTTAGAGGAGGAAGCTGCCAAATATCATCATGATGAAATATTTTTCAATATATAGAAGGCTAATAAACTTAGGAAAAATAAGAATAGAGGACAATTATATAGTAAAAATCCTCAGATTTTGCCAACATGAGTAGGATTCTTGGGAGCTGTTAAACAGGCAAAGAGGGCTAGAGATAAGGATTTCCATTGTTACCCAGTTTTATGTGGAGACGGGGATGACCCTCCTCAATGGGAGCCCCTTCCTTTCAAATCATTGAAGGAACTTAAATTGGCAGTCAAAGACTTTGGTCCTACTGCACCTTATACTTTACAGTTGGTGGACACTGTAGCTTGCGAGTGGATGACTCCTTATGATTGGCAACAAACTGCAGAATCCTGTCTGTCACCTGGAAATTACTTGTTATGGAAAGCTGATTACAAAGAGAAGGCTAAATTTCTGATTCAACAGGGAGTTTTACAACAAGGTCGTGATGGTTTAACTATGTCTATGTTAATGGGAAAGGGAGAATATCTTCCTCCCCAGCCCCAATTAAAACTGATGCGTGCAGTTCTAGGGGAAATCTCTAAACTTGCAGTTTCAGCTTAGAAGCAGTTGCCTTCAACTGACACTAAAACTACCTTTTTAAGTAACATTAAACAGGGTCCTCAAGAGCCTTATAAAGATTTGTTGGCGAAGTTGGAGGAGAATATCCAAAAGGTTATATTAAATGCAGAGGCAGCAGAAATGATTTTAAAACAATTGGCTTTTGAAAATGCTAATCTCACATGTCAAGCTTTGTTGTGTCCTATACGTAGAACGGGAAGTGTCAGTGATTATATACAGGCTTGCCAGGAGGTTTCCCCTGCTTATGAGCAGAGAGTTGCCATGGCTGTAGCCCTAAAGGGAAAAACTTATGATCAGCTTTTAAAGGAGGTTCACTATGGTAATAAACAAAACAGGAATAAAATAAATACTGGTAAAGGCTGCTTTAATAGTGGAAAAATGGGTCATATAAAAAAATTGTCCTGAAAATAATGGTGGATCAGAGAAAAACAGGGAACAACACCCTAATAAACCAAATTCTCTATGTCCAAAATGCCCAGAAGATGGTAACAAACAATAAAACCAGAAGTCTAAATAGATAAGAGTATATACTGTCCTATGATAAAAATATGTTAATTATAGATAAGATTTTGTGCTTTCCAAATTCTTTTATAAAAGATCTCTGCTAATTGACCTACAATAAATCTGACTAGTCTATTTATAATTATAAATTCTATGACTGTAAAAATTAGCATAATTCAATTTGGCTAAAATATATTTGAGTGCACTCTGATTGTGTAAGATGTTTGTCAGTCTGGCTATGTATCTGTTTGTCTGTTCATTTTGTAAACAGCTGTTCCTTTTTATTTTGAGCTCAATAATTTTTCTCCTTTTTTTACATTCTTGGATCATTTGATCAAAGTTTAATTTAGATAATAAAATTAAAAAGCATGCTTCCACCTGGGTTCCCACTTAGTCCAAATGCTGCTAAGATTTGTTATGTAAAAGTAATGTATATTGTTGTTCATTATAACTTGAGAGTCTCTCATTGTTCAAAAATAATATGTTAAATGTTATAATTGGAGTTGTCTTAAATAAAAATATATATATATATCATTAAGATGATTATTAAACAAAATCCCTTGGGGTGAGGGGGGATTGCTGGACAGGACTTTGATTGATGAATAAGAAAGTGGCCACCTGGTAACATTTTTAACCAGCTCTTATTCATTGATTAGAGGCCCCAGTGATCTCCATAGCCTTAAGGGAGACACTCCCAACTAAAGTTATGTAAAATATTATTGTAATATGTTCACATTGGTCATCATCAAAAATGATAATAATAATAGTAACACAATAAGGTTTTTGATTTAAAAATGCCCATACAAAGGTTTTCATACAATTATGATAGATTGTTATTAACCCTATGGTGTATTTATGTATTCTTGCTTCCAGATGTACAGGCTTTCCAAAATGTAAAACAGGGATTGTTTATGGTAACAATATTTTGTTTCAGATTCAGACCTCAGCTTATAACAAAACTTATGAGATGTACATCACACTAAAGGTAAACAAGTTAGGTAAAAGGTTTTTTTATATTACATAGGAATGATTGATCAAAAAGGGGATATCTTATGTTTAAAATATATATACAAATTCAAGTGTGTTAAAAAAGTGTCTCCATTTTTACCATTATTAACATATAATGTATGCTCTTTTTGTAAATAAGTATTAAAATAAGAAGAAGCCAAATAAAGTTGAAATGAATTTAAATGAATTCTTAAACTTCAAATAAATGTTGTATTCAGAATAGGAAATACTATTTCTTGTTATGCACATCTAAAATCAAGACAAGATTGCTAAAAATTTAAAATCACTTTAGGATCCACATAATTCAATTGTAGATTACTTCAACTGTTTCTCTGGTCTGAACTATGAATATAAGCCTTCTCTTTTTTCACCCTTCCACCTCTTGATTTTGTTACTTATGATATTATCAATATATTGCCAAAGTTTATACTCTTATGTTGTTTCTTAATTATTAAATATATTTAAAAGTGATTCGATAGTCACTTAAGATTTTCCAGGTATCCTCCATTTTCTTATTTTTCAGACATGTCTTAGTAGCTGAATTTTATTCTCAAGTATGTCATACGTATCTTTGTTTTAGTTTGGTTTGATTTTAATGAAGAAGAATGCATGGGTGTGTATTCTTCAGACTTTTTTCATGATTGAAGACATCTATCTGCTGCACTATTGTAGTTGTATAACTTGTATAAATAAATACTTCATATATTTTGGAGGCTTATAAAAATGTGTCATCATAATTGTCATGTTACAACATTAAGTATGGTTTTGATTTCTATTTTCTATGTAAAATATATAACAGTTTGTCAACATTCTACAGGTATTCAAATGTTAGAAAATCCATGGTGGTTTTAAAAAATAATGGCTCTATTTTATGTTCTAAAATGTTTGATATTTAGATAAGATGATAATGTTATGCTTTCTGCCTCTACTACATTGTATGGTTAACAATCTTTTTTTCTGGATGTTCAACTACTGAGATTTTGAGACCAACAATTGAAGAGATAGATGGGCTAAGAGGAGAGCCAATATTTTGGCCCTAGTCCTCCAAGGTCAATGAGGACCCAGGACAGTAGAGAACCTCTGCTATGATACCCAATACTCAGTGAGTCCCTGGTTTTCTGATCAAGGAGACTATGAGACCACAGAGGAAAGTGATCATCAGTGTGTGGTGTGCCTAAGGAGAGTCACCAGGAGAAAAAATCTCCCAGGCTTTCACAGGAAGTAACTTGGTCAAGCAATGGCCGTGACTCATCCAAGTGGTTGACACTAAAAAGAACTAAGAGGTGCTATGTAGGGGTCCAAGATATTTCTTGAGATTTAACTGATCTTGATAGATAACAAAAATTGATTGTTTTTAAAACAGGTTTCACTTTAACTTGGTCTTGAATATCCTGCAGAAAACATACAACTACTAGAGGTATATAAACAATGCTAAAGGAATATATTATAGAAGAAAATCAAATCACTAACATCTTCTGACAATTGCCAGCTACCCTGGTAGCTGACTACAGTTATGGATTAATGGGCTACACAGGGTTACAATTGTGGAATATGGGACTTTTGGGTCATTGCCTTCTGGAACTTTAGGTTTAACAACCTAGCTCCAGGTCTAAAGCAGGATTAAGTGTGCTTGCTGGAATACTAGATTCAGACTATCAAGGAGAAATAAAAGTAATGGTTAATTCTCCAAAAAAGACAACTCAACTTTTTCTGGGACACAGAATTGCACAATTGATCCTTCTGCCCATGATTACAAACAATAATAAAGTTCTTATGCCTCAAAGAAATAATCAAGGATTTGGATCTTCTGATATAATAGCTTGGGTACAAAAATTACAACATCAAAGACCTATGAAAGAAATTATAATAGAAGGAAAAACAATTACGGGACTCATAGATACAGGAGCTGACATCTCCTGTATAGCTAAAAAGGACTGGCCTGCTGCTTGGCCTACTACTCGCAGTAATTTATCCCTTATTGGGTTAGGGGTGACTACAAACATTGCTCGTAGCTCGAGTATACTTCATTGGAAGTTGGGAAAATTAAATGGGACATTTCAGCCTTATGTCATTCCATCCTTACCATTCACTTTGTGGGGGAGAGATTTGCTCTCTCATGTCAATATGATGTTGGAAATTTCTGAAGTTGACGAACCAGCTTCTTTTTATGACTAGGGCCACTGCTCCCTACTATGCGATTCAATCCAATGGTATTCAGACGAGCCGATGTGGGTGGAACAATGGCCCCTTACTCAGAAAAAATTACAAACAGCCACTCAATTAATAAATGAACAATTACAATTGGGGCATATAGAGCCTTCAAATAGTCCATGAAATACACCTATTTTGTTATCAAAAAAAATCGAGAAAATAGAGACTATTACAGGATCTAAGAGCTATTAATAAAACTATGATTACCATGGGAGCTCTTCAACCAGGATTGCCCTCACCTGTGACTATTCCAAAAGACACCTTTATATGTGTAACAGACTTATAGGGCTACTTCTTTTCCATACCTTCAGATCCTAAAGATTGTAAAAGGTTTGCCTTTAGTTTACCTTCACCTAATTTACAAAGGCCATCTCAAAGATTTGGACCAAACATATTACTAACTTCCGGACGAGGATATGCTTGTGTGTTTCCACAGGATGCAAAATCACCAATTTAGATCCCTGACCAGCTCATCCATCCCTACCAGGAAAAAAAAGAGATGACACCACAGTGGCCACGGAAGGAGACTCCTTCCAGATCGACCCCGGATGAAGAAGCAAAAGAAACCACTCAACTTGGTGAAAAAATGGCCAGACTTGAACTTGATTCTTCCTCCACTTGGCTGGCAAAATCCACTCATTCAGCCAGTATACCCATGTGGGGACAACTAAAGTGCCTCACTTCAGATGCTGAAACAGTGGTTTCCCTAAGTGGAGAACCTAAGACTCCAACTACTTTGTTCCTGGCAATGTTAGCATTGCTTGCCTGTCAAGTGTCTCATGTTTCAACTCACGATTCTTATTACGCCTATATTCCTGATCCTCCTCTTCTGCATCTTACTACATGGGGAGAGAAAAACTTAGAAGTATTTACTAATAATACAGATCTAATGGGAGGAATTACCAATTGTTTCATTCCACATAAGACTACTTATAGCTTAACCTTTGAAGGATTTTCAGATGATGTCCCTTTGTGTTTTGTTACCACAGGGCACCTCCTACCAGGATGCCTTCCTATTAATTACAGAACATTTGTTACTGATTCCCCGGGAAAAAACAACCTCAGATATGTGTAGCCATTGAGTCTACTCACAATGGGATATAATACTTATAATGAAACTTATATAAATATTACAAAATCAGATTCCATCCTACTCTTAGAATCTTGCATTACTAAATATCCAGATAAGGTTTTGTACTGGAAGACAATAAGAAAACTGGTTTTCCCCAATGACTTGACTGTGGATTTGAACACGCTGTTACTACTTTTAAGTCAATGGGTACAAATATCACCATTACGGATTTCTCAGTTTCATCTCCAAATTTTAATTATGCAAAGTATTTCACAAGAAAAACTAATAAGTTTGTGGTTAATAATAGTTTGCCTACATATGGAGAAACTATTCATAGATGGTTCTCCCCAGGATGGGTAACACTTATCTATCAAATCTTCTCTCCTAAAAATAACAAAACAAACTTATATGCAAAATTGTTTAGATTGTTACCTGCCACCAATATGGTGTTACTGTATAGACCAACTAGTAACAAACCTGATCCTTTAGCAATAACAGCTTGTTTACATACCCCACACGCTATTCTTATAGGAAATGATAAAATTTTGAATATTACATTTACTAATTCTATTTACCATGTTGAATGTTCAGCTCCTTGCTTACTAATTGTATAAATTAAGGATTGCCTAAATGTTATAATACTTTTCTTATTGTACATCGGTTGTCACATGTTTTGATCCCAGTTAAATTAGAAGAAAAATGGTATGATGATTCAGGATACTGTGTAATTCAGAAACTTAATCAACTTATGCATCCTAAACATTTTGTTACAGCTCTTATTTTAGGAATTAAACTTTCTGCCTGTGTTAACAAATCATGTATGCTGATAAATCATGTAACCATAGAAACACCTGTTGATCTCATTCTTGTTATCTAAACCTTCAGCCCTTAAAAAAAGGGATAGAAATTATTCTGAGAGAGTTAGTAGAGTATGTAATTGTATTAATAACAGTAGTAGTAGAGAGTAGCAATAAACAAAGCAGATTCACGCAGTCTCTGAGCTGTTTGTGTCTCTGTTCCCCATGCGCCGACGCTCAGCCCACCTTTGGCGAGTCTGTGGACCTAGCCTGGCTAGAACGCGGCAGGGGACCTTTAACCCATTGTCACAAAGAGAAAGATCACCTAGGCAAAAAGTTGGCAAAGAAATAACAGAACTGAATCAAACCTGTCAAGAAATGGACTTAGTAGATGTTTACAGAATGTTCCACCCAACATCAGAATACACATTTTTTGAACTGCACATGGGACGTTCTCTAAAATAGATCATATATTAGCCCATGGAACATGCTCAAGTTAATGCAAAGGAATTGAAATTATCCCATGCATATTATCTGATCATAGTGCACTATAATTGGAAATTAACAGCAAAAGAAACTGAAAAACCTACGTAAAAACATGGAAATTAAATAACAGCCTCTTGAACAACCAATGGGTTGCAGATGTAATTAAAGAAGAAATTAAACAATACCTAAAATTCAATGAAAATGCAGATACAACATACTGAAACTCTTGGGATGCAACGAAAGTAGCAATAAATAGTCACATCAAGAAAAAAGAATGAGCACAAATAAACAACCTAATGTTACACCTCAAGCTTGTAGAAAAAAAAGAGCAAGTCAAACTCAAAGCTTATAGAAGAGAGGAAATTATAAATAACAGCAGAAATTAATGCAATTGAGACTAACAAAACCATACAAAGAATTAATGAATCAAATAGCTGATTCTTTGAGAGAATAAACAATATTGTCAACTTCTTTACAGAGAGACAAATAACCTGAAGTTCCTAGGAAACCAACCAATCTTTCTGTTAAACACTAAATATGCATGCATGTATATATGCATATACAAAATATGTATATGTCTGTGTATATCAGTATGTGTCTCTGTGTATAAAACCATGCATTATTGTATGGATTTTATATTTAAAAATTTGTATGAAAAATATATTTTATTCAAGTTGTTTTTCTTCCAAGATTGTTTCTAATTTTATACATCCAGTTCATACATTTCAAAAGCCTCACTGTATTCTATTTTATGTATGTAGTATTATTTATTTATTCATTTCTATAATTTGTCTATTGCAAAACTGTAATGTACACTCTTCATTTTGTCTCCATAAGAATATATATGATAATATTTTATGATTTTCCAAAATAATTTGGCTTTGACTGAATGTGTCCAATGTTAGAGGTAAGAGATGGTCACATTTTAGTAGGAGTCAAAATTTATGTGTCTTTAAGGAAGCCATATATTTATTTACCTACTTTTTTGGACAAAGTATATATACCATGTCCAACCTATTTTGAAACATTTATACACTATGAAATGGCTAAATTAAACTAATTAACTTACATATAACCTCATATACTATTTTGTTAATGAGAATGTTTGAAATCTATTTTCTTAGCCATTTTCAAGAATGTATGTTAACTATAAGTACCATGTTGAAACCACTTTTAGTTTATTATGAATGATAGAACAATAGGATCAGTAAAAATGAGCAATGGTTTCAAGAAAATAATATAAGTCAAAATGTTCATTTGAGATTTATACTCAAATATAAAAATTGTACAATTTTCTTTCAGCCAAAATGTATCACTCTGCTAAACAAGTTTCCATGTATATAGTCATATAACCACAGCCTACTAAAATGCTTGAAATATCAAAACAGATCTTCTGCCTTGTATTTTCTTTACCATTAATATTTAATTATGGAAAGTTTTTTTCAAATATTAGTAATCTATGTAGTACATTAGATCCATCATTACTTTTTTTTGTACATGTTTGCAGTTCATATAACTTGCAGTCATCTTAGGAAATGGTTACATTTACGTATTACAGCTTTTTCTTTCTCTTTCTCTTTTTTCTTTTTCTCTTGTTGATATTATTTGCCTTAGTTCATGTTATGGCTTAAATGTTTATCATTACTTTTATAAAGAATTTGGGTCATTTAAATTAATAAGTTCTTCATGGTTATTTTCGAAAAGCATAAATGTTGGCTTGAGTGAGAAATTTAAATTCTTTGTCAGTTTAATTTAACTTTAAATGGTCAGGGAAAAAGAGTTTGCAATTTTTTCAGATATTAAAAATATCAAATCAATTTTTCTTAAATTAAGTAAAATGCGTACCTTAGCCATTCATTTACTACTATCTGCATTTAAACCATTGTCAATTGCCATTAATCTAGTTATTAAAAACTGATCAAAAGTAAAAAATAAACATTTTTCAGATAAGAAATTCATAGTCCTTGAGTAGTCAAGCTATGAAAAACCAACAAAAACTGTACTGGAATATACAAATGAAAAAAGGACTTCTTCCAAGCATTTAATGATTTCCAGACTCCACAAATTAACTGTATTAGTCTGCACTAACCAATTTTAATTGCCAAGTTAGGGCAAATTAAAACCTGAAGATGAACTCTGCTGACTTATACAAGGCTCTGTCTACAGTGATAATAGCATTATAATAATAGCGAAGCTGAAAATCTCAAGTCTCCAGTGTGTGACTGTCAAAGTAATTTTAGATACTTTTGTATTTTGGATCTGAACTACCAGTGTAAAATCCTTGCCTATTTAAAAACCCGATCAATGTAAGTGCTATGAAGCTAGATATGTGGCAGTGTGAAAATGATGAAGCCCAGTTGAGGCTCACAAATAGGCAATGTTTCCTAAGAAAATAGCCATTTACCTTGTCTGACCAAGAACGGTCAAATGAGACAAGTTTTTTCTCACACCATTTCTGTAAATCACAGACTGGCTTTTTAAAGAACATTGATCTTCATTTCAGGTCTAAAAAATGCCTCAAATAACTATGTCTTTTAATCAAATCTTCACGTGATGTTAATTCCATCAAAATCTCAAAATTGAGAACGATCTTGTTTTTCTTCTGTCATAAATCATCACAGACCAGGTCTGTCTTAGAAATTTTCTTTCTCTAAAATGATCCTTCTCCTAAAATGCAGACGTCTATTTGGAAACAAACTTAATTGCAAAGCACCAATTTGTCATTCATTATCTGTGAGTGTTTATTACTGTCGTAGAAAATCATATTACAATTTTCTTTTAATTATCTTCCTGAGGATACACATTTCCTGATGAGAACTGGAAAGCATCCAAATGACTAGCAGCCAGAATTATGATATGTTGCTTATTCAGAAACTTCAGGAGCCTTTAAATTGTGATATTTTCCTAATGTTCACAAA
>RJWM01051455.1:0-10427 GCA_004363535.1 Dasyprocta punctata
ATGGCGCTGGACCCTTGTGCTCTGTGGTCTGTGAGGCTGGTCATGTGTTCCCCTGATGTACTTTGTTGGGTTACTCTGGGATGCTGGGCTGGACAAAGTTTGTATCCTCCCTGTAGCTAGCAGGGTCACACCCCTGGAGTCTGTTGCCAGGGCCTAGAACCTGGCTGTGTAATTTCCAGGACCCCCGCAACCCAGGTGGCTAGCAGAGATGCACCCCTGGGATGTGTCACTAGACCTTCCACCTGGCTGGGTGAGGGTCAGAATCTCCAGGACCCAGACAGCTAGGTGGAGCACACCTCAGAGTGTGGCACCACCAGGTCCTTGAGGCTGGCTGCAAGGAGTTCAGAGCCTCTGGAGCGTGGGGCAAGGCCAGGTGAGTCCCAGGCTTATAGTGCCAGGGTCTTGCTCCTGGCTGCGTGGATTTCACAACCTCTAGGACTGGCCGCATGGCCGCACCCCTGAACAATGAAGCTGGCACCTTGTGTTCTAATGGGCAGAGCTCAAATTCTCCAAGGTCCTGCAGCTACACTGGCTGCTCCTTGATGAGTGGCTCTGGGGCTCTGGGCTGAGCTGGGCTCTGTACCTCTGTGTCCTGTGAGGCTGGCCAGGCATTCCCCTGATGGATTGCACTGGAACCCTGGCCTGGGCAAAGCTTGATCCTCTGTGCAGCTAGTGAGGGCTGACTCTGGGAATGTGTTGCTGGACCTCCACCTTACTGGGCTGGGGTTGGAACATCCAGGACCCAGGTGGTTAGGTCGGGTGCACCCTGGGATGTGGTGAGACCAGGACCTTTCATCTGGTTGGGAGTAGTTCTGCCTCATTTCACTCTGAAGGGTTTTTCTTCGAATGCCAGATAAAAGGGTAGAAAAAATGAAGAGATCTTCTGAAACTCTGATGGCAATTATCTCCATTAACAGAGGTGTATCTTTCAGTTGGCAATTGGAGTAAGAAAGATTTCCTTAATCCAGGATAGGACTGGAAAAAGCATTTTAGTTTTTCATTCAGTTTGATCCATTTCCAGTTATTCTTACTCTTCCAGCAGAATTCTTCCAATGTTCTCAATAGATATCTGGGGTGTTTTTCAGTATCTCCTCCTTTTTGATTCCTGAACTCCTTTTTGTCTTCCTAGACCAATAAAATCTCCAGCACTGGTCAGCTTCTCATTCTCTCAGCAGCTGCTTTGGTTTAGCTTTGCAGTTTATCTTGCAACATACTGGCTGTCAGAGGAAAAAAAAGTACACGATATTAAGCGTTTCCAGTAAGTATTCCTTCTCTACAGGACCCTTGCCCCTTCCAGTCCTCGCTCACTTAGTAGCTTTCTGGTGCCTTCCAATGTGTCCTTGTTTTTATTTGTGTTTTATTGCCCACAAATGCTGCTCATGATACTATTTACACTCTTGGAAGGGAGACAGAGTCTACAAGAAGTCACTCTATTCTCCTCCAAGGGAACTTCCTATTACTTTTATAGGCCAGTTTCACCTATTGCTTATTTCAGTGGCTTTAGAACCTTGTATTTCTGTGTCTGTCCTTCACACTAGGGTAAGACATTCCCTCCCCAACTTGGTTTTCTGTTGGTTGCCTGTGAGGGCCATCTGCTTTGATGTGTTTGAGCATATAAGGGATCCTGGATGCACCAAACGGGTTTGTTTTGGCCGCCTGCCTCACTGCCTGCCTGTACCTTACCAAGTGAGGGGTCTTATACAGAGTTCTTCTGAGAGCCCTCCACTTATTTCTCCAACATTCTTTTTCACATTTCAAAGCATTGCAACTTGGTTAAATATATCTGTCTCCACACTGAACCATATGTCCTATGCTATTAAGAAATTCCTCAGAACTCATGACATTCATGTAAGACTTTTGTTACTCCCATTGTTAGTACCACTTCCCTTCAGATACATGCATTGCTTTCTCTTTGGCAACTTATATACCTGCTCAAGTGTCATTTTCTAATCAACTCTTTGTTAGCCTCGTTCGAAATAGCAAGCTACACCCTCACAGGCAACCAGTCTCCTACTCTATTTATTACAACATTTATCATCTACGGAATACTATATATTTTATTTGTATTTTTATTTTTTGGGTACATGTGGCATACCCATTTGTGAATGTCCCTGGTACCTAGACTTGTCCGGTACATAGTAGGCATTTGCTAAATTTTTGGTAAATGAATGAAGAGAAGTCATTTTTAAAAAGTGAATTGCCTATATCTCAATATAATGGGTAGCAGCGCAGTTCACAGCCAGATCTTGGAAACAACCTAAATGCCCATCAACAGGAATGAACAAAAAAGATGTGATATTTTTGTATAATGGGATACTACTCAGCTATAAAGAATGATAAATTGGACACCTTCATACTTAAATGGATGTGCCTTGAGAATATACTTATCAGTGAAATAAATAAGCAACACATATGTAAGCATCGTATTGTTGCACTTGTGCAACAAACTGAAGGAAAAACTATGCATATATTTATGTATATATATATCAAAATAGTTAAGTTAGTTAAAGACAAAAAAAAAGAATTCACCGAGATTTTAATGGATACTGATGTGAATCTATATATAAGTTTAGGGAGAATAAATGTTTTAATATTTGTCCAATTCACATACATAATCTCTCTTCACTTAATTAGGTTGTGAGTACTTTTGATTAGTGTTTATAGTTTTTAGGATACAGATCACAAATGTATTTTAGTAGATTTGTACAGTAAAGTTACTTTAAGTTTTTTTGTAATGTTGTAACTTGTGCCTTTACAATTTTATTTTTGAATAGTTCATTGCTTGTATATAGGCCAACACTAGATTTCTGTATATAGCTTTGTAACCTTGTACCATGACCTAGCTAAACCTGCTTGTCTGTTTTATTTGTTTATTTATTTATTTATTTTGTAGATTCTTTGTAAATAAAAAAAATCTGATGGAGGGAAAAACCCAATGATAAAAATGTAATTGTTCTCAAGAATTGTTGTATTCCACTGGTTCAGTATCTTAAAAGTAGTTGTCTATGTATTGCCCATTTTACGATTGCTATAAATGGCAGAATAAAATGATTTCCACTTGTTTTTCCCTGGCCAGAAGTTCATGTTTGATCTTTTATTTGTTTGTTTTCTGTGTCCTTCCAAAAAGAAATAAAATGACATGAAGTTTGGGGGGGATCTTTCCACTGAATGCTATTTCCCAAGGACCTGGAATGGTGTGTCTGCTTACCAGAATTACCATAAATATTTATTTGATAGATTAATTAAATAAGTATTTCTTAATATTTTTACCTCCTGAAAATTATAGTTTAACATTCAATATATTTCTAATTATGTCTCAATGACATTTTTCTGACTTTTCTAGAATCACTTTTTTTTTCTTTAATCAGGTTCTATCACAATGACATGTGTTCATCTGTATTCTCTGTAGTTTATTTTGTGTAATGCACAGTTCTCTGACCACTGGGAAGCCCACAGCATAAGATAAATGGATGTTCTGAATCTACTTTACATGTGAATATATTAATATTATGCGACAGAAATGACTTTAATCTTCTAACCCTCTTTCCCTTTGGCTAGGTGATTAGAAAGACAGCTTTATCCCTATAACATTGCCAAAATCTTAGAGACTTCACTTTATAATCTTTGCATGAAGAGACATGTATTGAAAATATGATACATCTACAGTAGGAAAGAGAGCAATTCATTAATCTGTTCTAAAAATAGCACTAAACTTCTTATAACTACTAGCAAACGTAAGTGAATATGAAATATAAAATGCTAGAAACAATTGACTACACCCAACATCCATAAGAGTTCATTGTAATCTCCGGATTTGAAAATCTCATTAATATGATTTTAGCATGTCAGTGGAAGCCCATTTAGATAGCATTATTATTTTCATTTCCTGCAGCTGTTCTAGATAAATCAACTGGCTTGCTAATTGTCAAAGGTTGTACATTACTGCTGGAAACAATATTAACAAGAAATCTAAGAATCAGGAAACTTTCAACACAAACTAGATTTGCAGGCATTTTTTTCTACCTGAACGCTGATTTTGGAAACAAACAAGCAAAAAAACCTAAAGTCTTAGTAATTCATTAACTCAACACTTACATACACATAAAAAATGTTTGGTGAAGGACTTTTCTTGACCCAGGGGAAGGCAAAATAGAAAGCTAAGTAGATTATTCAGAATCGGAACTCCCTACTTGGAGAACTGAACATATGCTTTGGGGGTTGGGAGATGCAATGCTTATAAAATTTTGTAACTTATGCCTGGAACCTCTTTAAATGCACAGCTAGCTTATATTTTTAGAGAACATATTTCTCATGAGTATTGCTTCAGATATAATCTTAGTGTTTGTTTCTTTTTTGAGTGCCTAGTTCTGCATTTCCTCACAGCAGTTATGGGATAAGCAACCCGAATTGTCTCTTGCATCTTACCATGCCATAATGCCAACCAGATGACAAAAAGATTGGGATGATCAAATGGGGAGGGTGATGGTAAATTGAAAGCTAGGACTGTCACTGATACAAGGCATGAGCACAGGTTGATCATGAAAAATATGCCCACAAGGAACAGCATGTGTACACCCTGAAGCCCACTGGAGGGAAACTCACCCTCGCACTGAACTATGTGCCCAGTTTTACAAATTCTTTAGTATTCATAAGTAGATGATGATAGACTCTTAGGCCCTTGATGATTAATTTATTAACTAATTTGCACCTTCTAGTTATTATTGAAAAATAACAAAACATTAACTTTATTTGTAGATGACAAAAATTTAGAAGTTATTTGGAGCATGTCAGTATACATGAGAATGAAAAAATAGACCCTTCCCCAACTCAGAAAGCTTACTAGGCACATTATCTCATTTATGCACATCATTTCATTTAATCTTCATTTCATTTCTATGAGATAGTCAGAAAAGCTGGACTAATTCCTATTTGTCAAAGAGAATGCTGGGCTTCAGATATTTCAGTGCTCAACATGAGAAGAAAATTGAGATATAAAATAAGGTATGAATCCAGTTTTTAACTCTTCCCAAAATATTCTATAGTCCCTAACCCATATCCAGAATGAATGATGTTAATCAACACTGGCCCGATTTAACTTCTTGTTCTTTTTACTAAAGCAGCCCTTTTCTTCCCTTGAATGACATTGGTATTTTGACCCCCAAAGATCTGCTGTTCAAATTTTCTCATTTTCTTTGCAACTCTTACCTGAAGATTTATTCTTATTAACAAGCCAACAAATAATTCATAGAGTATCATTACTGTTTCCATCCTAATTCCTGCCATCATTCTGTGTAGTTTAGTATTCACAGATGACCTCACCTTCACTTCATGCCATTGGCTTTCAACTTTGGAACTTTTCAGTGTGTTTTGCTGACACACATTGGATAGTTCCATTTTAGAAATCTTTAACTATAATATTTCTCAGGGGATGGTGGAATCAGGCAAGAATAGGGAGGAACACTGGAAAGAGGTAATGTCAAGCAGGGGGAGATGTCAGGTGAGGATGGAGATTCTGGTGGCGGAGGAAAAACTGAGGTTTGCATAGGCCATGTTATCAATTTTGGACTTCACTTTTTATTGAATAGAAAACCATTCAAAAATTTTAAATAGTAAGTAGACAAAGTAAGACTTGCACTAGAAAAATCATAGCAGTTTCTGAAATATAAATTGGAGAAGGACAAGGGTAAACTCAGAAAGACAATTAGAGGTTTATTTAAAACATGGTAATGGATTGGGTTAGAATGCTGATAGTAAGCATGGAAGATTTTTAGGTGCTTAAATCATCAGCACATGACCGTAAGTATAGGACTTGAGGGAGAAGAAGTAGTTGATAAAACAAAACAAGTGTTAGGTTTTGTGCAACTCAGTAAAAACATTTACTGAGATGGGAAACACTGAAAGAGAAGTAGGCTGGCAGTGAAAATTGGAAAAATGCTGAAGTTTAAAGCTGTTATGGTGATTTGTGGTAACATGGAAGAATTTGTGTCCTGCAGGAAGTAATCCACTCTGAACTGTAATTAAGAAGAAAATATGAAGAGAAGAAAGAGATTCTGGGGAATACAGAATCGTAAAACACCAGGGGTGGGAGATAGTCTAAGTAAATACATCTGGTCCAGGAAGCTCAACTGTAAGTTAGGAGCCATCAGCATTAAAGTTAGAGATGCTTTTAGTGTGAGTGACAAATTGATAGCAGCAATCAGCATTCAGTGGACTGATGAATAAGGGTAATAGAGAAAATGGAGGCAGTAATTGCAGATATTTCTTTTAAGAAGTCAATAATTCAGTGCATGCTTAGGAGACAAAAAGAAGAGAATTCAGATGATGGACCACTCTATTCACCTCACATCTCATTATTTATTTATTTATATTTACATCCAGATGAATTGAAAAGCAAGACAATTTGCCTTTACATTTCAGATAAATAATATTTCCAAGAATGATGATACTTTCCAAAGTCATTCTAATGGGGAGTGAAAGTACAGGTTTTAGTTCATGTGGGGTTTGTAAAATAACTACAGTGAGGTCACAAAATAAGTATTAGAATTTTCATCCTTTACTGTTTTCTCCACACATATTGGAGAGTATTTAAAAATCCAATCAAGGCAACAAGACTTGGTAATTAACTGCTTGAAAACGTAACTCTTAGGTGTGCATACGTGTGTGTATCTCTAAAATGTACAAATATATACATGCGACAAATAAATACACATGCATATACATATGCACACATACACACATTATTTAATTTCCTATTCAATTAAATAGGTTATGTAGGCAATCTGAAGACTTGTAAGTGTCTCTAGTTGTTACCATGGAAACACAATTTTTCAAATTGCTCTGAAGAGTGGTGTGATGCTGATGAAAGAGTTCAACCACTGCATGCTAAAATTAGTTGAAAGAGTCAGCCAGGAGAAGCTGCACACCGGTCTGGCACTAGTTGCCGGGCTAGGCTGGGCTGGTTGCTCATGCCAGACTGGCCGCAGCAGTCTCTCTTCCTGTGCACTTGCTTGACGTACAGAGGCCGGGAGATGATTTATGACACGTGACTCTGCGATCATTGCCTAACAGGTAATAGCTATGAACTTCGCAGTTAAGAAACGCCATTATGCACTGCTCTGCAGCTGTGAGCTCTCTGCTCAGAAGGATGCAGTGGAGATAATCTGGCGTTTTACCTTCTAATGTGAACTTCATAACCATTAAAAACAAATGCATGGGAAATTAATGGCTATTGGCTGTTTATTAACTTGCAGTGAAATATAATGTTGCTTTCATTAAAGTATATTGCTGAAAAATGATAGTGCGAGGAACGTAATCTTGAATGACAGTGAGCTGTGAGAACCTATGGTTGCTTAATTTGATTACCATGGTAACTACGCTAAAACACACACACACACACACACACACACACACACACCACCACCACCAGTGTTTTTCGGTTTAGTGAAAACTCCAAATGATAAATCTTTTTGCTAACTAATTTCAAATTTGTCCTTTTTAAATGAACATGTCATTTTTAACCATCCCTCTCATGCTGAAATTTTAGACTCACTAGAAAGAGAACTGCAAAATTACTACAGAACAATTGAAATTTTTAAACAGAATGAAATATTCAAAAATACATTTTATAGTTGGATTTCCCCATATCTCTCTTTGCTCTTCTTAATGTACAAAGAATATAGCATTGTGTAATTGTGAAAATTTCAGTATTTGTTACTGTGAATACCATACTTGTCAAATCATTTAAAAATAAGTTAATTCTTCAGTTCCAAGGGGTTCTTGAGCTACCTTTCACAAAGTCTCTGTGGGTACAACAGCATAATACCTATCTCATAGATTACGTCCTACTCCTATGTTGCAGCTTGCACCAAGCTCTCTGTCAAAAAAATAAATAAATAAACGCAGATACAAGAGTGTTCATGAATAAGCATAGGAAAAGAACATGTTCATACTGAGGCTTTTGGTCCCAGTAAAACACAATAGGTTTAATTGCATCTAGTTGAAAAATACATAAATTTAAGTTCAGCTCATTCATTTACTTACATTTATTTAAACTCTACTTGTTTTGCATAATACAAGAACGATGCAAAGTTGAAGCTCATGGACACATCTACGTACCCTTATTCTCACGTATACTCTCTCAGTCTTTCTCGTGCTGCTAGAACAAACTACCACAGACTGAGTAATTTGTTTTAAAAAAATAAAATAAAAAAAGCGAAGAGTTTATCGACTCACACTTCTGGAGGTTGAGAGGTCTGAGGTCAAGATGCCAACAGTTTCTGTCCCTGCTTCCAAGGTAATACTTGTTTGTCACAAGCACCATGAAGAAGACAGGATCCTCACATGTGCAAAGGCAAAAGGGCCAAGAGGCAAAGCGGGACACACGTTCCGTTTTTTTATAATAGAAATTAAACTCAGAGTCCTCTGAGTTATACCTCCCACCCTGTCCCCAATCCTCTCCTTGTGGAATTTTGCTTTGAGACAAGGTTTTATTTGCTGAGTCACTAAATTGCCCAGGCTGGGTTCAAACTTGTTATCCCCTTTCCTCAGTCTCAGAGTCCTTGGATTATAGCCCTGTGCCACTACATCTGGCTGTTCTTTCCCTTTTCAAGCGACCTTAATCTTACCCATGAGAACAGAGGGCTCATGCCCTAATTATTTCTCAAATATCTTAGCTACTGACAACAACAGCAACTGAATTTTAACATGTGCGTTGGAAAGGACAAATTCATAACATAGCGTCTTCTCTACACCATTAAAGAGGAAAATTTTATCATTCTTGTGTTTTAAAAAATGTATGCTTAATTATAAGTTCTGGCAATTTCACATGTGATATCTGGTAAATTAACTTTAGAGGTGAGAAAAAAATGAAAAGATTTAGACTTTCTTTCTTTTCTTGGCTTTGTTTTGCTCCAGAATATGGAACTTTCCAACTAGATGTCAATAACACGGTGATTTATTTATTCATTTACGTATTTATATTAGTACAGTGATTTATGAGCTGATGTGTATAAATGAAAAGTCACAACTCCTTTTCTTTTTGTCCTTTTTTCTGTAGTCTTGAAATAAGAATTTCATTTTGCAAACCTTTTTCCAGTGTGCAGGGCCTTTGAGTGTCTAGTGTATTTTTAAGCTGTCTTTTCTTCTTTTCCTTTCTCCAGGTTGACTTAATTCTTATTTTATCAAATTTACTTTCACACTATTTCAAATGCCAAAGTGCAATCATCCCCACTCAGGGCAGGTATCTGCGGTCACCTTCTCTGTGGCATTCTCTCTTCCCTGAGCTGCATAGAGTCTCATTTGGTCCACGTCAAGTTGACATTTTTGAATATGGACTTCATGTTTATCAACCAGTTCTGCCAACCAAAAGGCAGAACCATGCTGAGTTCTCAGAAAACTGTCCATAGATTTTACACAAAACTATATTCGAGCTTCAGATTTATCACTTAAAATCTAATAATGACAGTAATACTTTTCAACTAGGTTGTTGAGAAGATTGGAAAAACAATATATCGGCTTGACTAAACATAGTACTTTTTTTCTATTTTTATTACTCACTGTACCTTTTAATTTATTTTTAATCAAAAATATAGCTTAAGTTTTAATTCAAATGAAGAATGCAGTAAAAGTAAGTAGGATAAAGTCTGGCACTGGTGCATAAACCGGACAGTGCCTGTGTTTTTGTACCACTGTACTTGCTGGGTTAGTATCTTACGTGAAACTCGAGGCAATAGCTCCAATTCTAGGAATTAACACTCATTGAATGAAAGGAAGGTAATAAAAAAAATAGGGTCCATTTGCACCTCCTCTATTTGCTTGTTTGTTCTTTAATTTGTTTATTCACTTATTTATTAATTTTTGGGGAAAAAAACTCAAGCCCATATAATAATTGCAGTCACGATACATTTCCTCCCATCTGAAACTTTATTTTTTTCAGACAGGGTCTCACTATGCAGTTCAGCCTGGGCTTGAGCTCACTTTGTAGAGCAGGCTGGTTTTGAACTTATGACAGTCCTCCCGCCTCAGCCTGTTGGTGCACCACCACACCTGGCTTCCCAACTGAAACATTTGAAAACTGCTAAGGTGATATTTAATCACCTTGAATACTTTAGTATGTATTTTGTAGAAACAAGAAAATTTTCTAAAACAATTACACATATATGTGAGTATAAAGGTGAATCTATGCATTTATATATCTATGTTTGTAATCTATCCATATATATTGAAAGCCACATATTCACACAAATACCTCCAATTCCTAACCAGTGCCACAAGACAGATTGTAGTTTCTCCTTCTCTAGAACTGCAACTCTTATCTCAACATGTAGAAACTGGCTGCCATCATATGCAGCATAATTATTCTTATCATCAAACCCTTTAAATGTAGTCAATCTTGGACCATACTCACCTCGCCTTATACAAACACTTCC
>RJWM01051456.1:0-10420 GCA_004363535.1 Dasyprocta punctata
TCATGCATACACAAAATGTACCAATAAGCAATTTTTAAAAAAGCCTTGGATAATTCAATAATAGGTAATGAAAGTGTAGCAGTAATAATAATTGAAAAAAATACTACCAACTAAAGAAATCTCAAGTCCTAATTAATTCAACAAGAGTTTTAGAGAAGGCTAATGCCCATTTTAAAGACACAGAAAGGGAAGGAGTATTTCCACTACAATTCAAGCCAGCTATTCCACTATGCATCTTCCCGAAGAGTTAAAGACATGGTGTTAGAGTGTCACCTGCATACCCATACTTATAGCAGCAAAATTCATAATAGTTAAATACTGAGGGAGCCTAGATGTCCATCAACAGATAAATGGATAAAGAAAACATGGTATATACTCCCAATGGAGTGCTGCTCTGCCTTAAAGTCATTTGTAAGAAAATAGATCTATTTTGAGACCATAGTTTCAAGTGAAATAAATCAGACAAAAGAACTTAAATATGGCATAGAGCATCTAAGTCCTGAATGTATGGAATTCTTTGGAAAGAACCACAGCAATGGACAGGAAATGTTCGAAAGTATAAGTCAAGTTAAAATAAAGAAAACAGTTAGTAAGAGCCGGGCGTGGTGGCGCACGCCTTTAATCCCAGCACTCGGGAGGCTGAGGTAGGTGGAGCGTTGTGAGTTCGAGGCTGGCTTGGGCTACAACGCCAGCGCAAGGCCGGCCTGAGCTACACAGTGCGACCCTGCCTCAAAAAACCAGGGCTGGGAGTTTGGCTCAGCGGCTTAAGCGCCTGCCCTGGCAAGCGCAAGGTTGTGAGTTCGATCCCCAGTGCCGCAAAAAAAAAAAAAAAAAAAAAAAACAGAAAACAGTTAGTAGATGTAATGGTTGATACATTGTGTCAACTTGAGAAGTCTAGACGCTTGACTAAGTGACTCAGCAGCGGGCCACGGTCCTCACTTTGTAAGCCTCCTCAGCCTGCTCAGAGAATAGCTCAGTGGCGCAGTGCCTGCCCAGTAGATGCGAGGTCCTGAGTTTGATTCCCAGTACCAAAAAAAAAAAAAAAAAAAAAAAAAAAAAAAAAATCATCTTGTGCAAGAGGAGGGCATGGAGATGGTGTGAGTGCTACACCCACCCACGGGTAGGCAGCCTGCTTACAATATAAGGGAGGAAGGAAAGCTTGCTCTCCTCTGTTTTTCTCTTGCCGCTTTCACTGTCTTCTGCCTCCGTAAACTGTTGCCTCTGTACCACACTACCCTACCCAGGAGCAACTGATTACAGACTGTGAGCTAAGTAAACCTTTCCTTCCTTAATTTTTGCCATCTGGTATTTTGTCTCAGCAGTGAGAGAAAAGTAGCCAAGACAGAATTTGATACCAGACAAGTGGGATCATTGCTGAGACCGTACCTGAGCACGTGGTTCAAGAGCCATTGGGAATGGCTTTTGGGAGGAGTTTGGAAAGGTTTAGAGATGTCCTCTGAAGGAGTAGTGCGGGACCGCCTGAGGCTGTTCTGTGCGGGAGAGTCAGGTTAGAGCTCAGGAGACCAGAAGGCTGACAGAAATCCTGCCGGTAAAGGCCAGGCTCAGGAGGTTTCGGCTGGGAAGGGGGACTGCTCTGGCTGCTGGACTCCAGACATGTGTGTTATGACTTGGCAGGAAGTTTGTCTGCATTTATCTCAGGTCCAGAGACTGCCTGAGACTGAGATCAAGGGTGGTGGACTAATTAATCTGGCAGAAAAAATTTTAAGTTAGTCAAATGTCAAGACTCTGTCATGACTATTGTTAGGGGTTTTTAGCCAGACCTGTGTTGAGAATCAAGAGCAAAGAACCCAGAAAAATGATTTAAAATGTGAGTTTGGCCAGAAAACAAGCTCCAGTAAAGTTGTGGACTGCAAAGATAGAGCTGAGGAGCTCTCCATTCCTAAGAAGTAACTGCAGAACAGAAAAGATGGCCTTCAATCACACAGAAAACAGCAAGACTACACCCTTTACAGCCTCAAAACTGCAAGAGTGAAAGACTTTGCTTTGAGCAGAATGCTGCTGAGCACCGTGTCCCAGAATGGCAGCTTCACAGAGAATTTGTTCCTCAGAATTGAACTCAGTGCCCAGTGACCCAGGAACTCAATCCTCACAGCCAGGAGAGAGGAAAGCCTGCCTGCTCCTCCAGCTGGCAACAGACCTTGGTGTCACCTGAGTGGTGCTGGTTTTAGGTGTATGCAGAATGCAAGAGGTACGGGGTTTAAAAGGCTTCTATGTCGATTTTAGAAGGCTTGGGAAGCTAGGCAACAGGTTCTTGAGAGGGCAATAGGTAAAGCTGTGAGTGTGAAGCTGAAGGTGCAATGGAGACTCCAAAGATTTGGAAAAGCCAGGAACATGGGTCATCTAAGAAAAACTGCAAGGAGGGAGAAAAGCAGGCCAAGAGAGAAACCATGAGAGCTACAACCACTGAAAGTGCCATTGGGGTAGATTCACGCAAACATTTTGGAGCTCACAATTTGCCGCAGATTGCCTCAGATGCTGTACGTGGAACTCCAGGACTTAATATTTGTCCCACTGGATTTCGGACTGGCTTTGGTCCCAATCCTTTGTATTCCCCTGTTTGTAACTTTTGGAATGAAAATGTTTATCTTGTGCCATTGAATATTGGCAGTGCTTAACTTTTCATTTGTACAGGGGCTTACAGCTAAGAGTTTGCCTTAAATCTAAGAGGAGATTTGGGACTTGAACTTTTCAGAATGCTGAAACTGTTAGGGATTTGGCAACAATTTTGGGGGGATAACTCTTAGAGATAGACTAAGTGCCTTTTGCATGAAAGAATATGAATGAGTGTTTTGAGGGCAAAATGTTAGGTTCTAATATAATATAATGTTGATAGACTTAATGTTGGTTCTCAAGGATTGTTAAAGCTGTGATATAATGCTCAAATTGTGAAAAAAGGATAAGCATGTCTTTGTATCTAGAGACTGATTTAAAGAAATGTGTCTGGTTGCCAAGTTGACAAGTGGTGGATTGTAATGGTTGATGCACTGTGTCAACTTGAGAAGTTTAGAAGCTTAACTAAGCAACTCAGCAGGGAGCCAAGCTCCTTACTTCTTAAATATCCTTATCCTGTGCAAAAGGAGGGCAGGGAAGATGGTATGAGCGCTACACCCACCAGAGGGGCACAGCCTGATTATAATATAAGGGAGGAAAAGAGGCTTTCTCTCCCTGCCTTTTTGCTATTGCTACTTTTGCTGTTTTCTGCTACCTTGAACTGTTGCCCCTCAGCCACACCACCCTGCCTTGGACCCAGCTGATTATGGACTGAAACCTCTGCAAACTGTGATCTAAATAAACCTTTCCTTCCTTAATTTTGGGCATTGGGTATTTTGTCTCAGCAACAAGAGAAAAGTAACCAAGACAGCAGACTATGGCAAAATAAATTGACAATACATAAAAACTTCAATTCGTCTATTATTAATATTAGATTTGATGGCTATATCTATATCTATCTTCTCATGCTGTGGTCAGATCTCTGGTAAAGTAACACAATTCAAACTCAATAAAGACTTTGTGCTTTCAGCACATGAGGTCTAATACTGAAGAAGCAAATTTTTGAAATTGAAGCATAATATTGTTCCTTTGATGTTGCTCATTCACACAGAATATCATTATGAACTCTGAACATAACACAAACAGGAGAAGGCTGAAGGCACTGGACAGTGACTCAAACAGCACAGTGCGTCGGAAGGACCACTGTCTTCTGGGCCTAATTACCCACAACACGGCTAAGATGGCGGAAGAGCCCTAAGAGGGAAAGTGGCTGTAACGCGCAGTCCTTAGATCTGTGTAAATGCAAATCAAGTCAATCTCGATGCACTCCTGGAAACCCAGAACCTTGGCAGACTAGGGCAGGAGGCACTGGAGTTGATGTCCAGCTGGAGCAGCTATGCAAGACTCTGTCTCAAAATAGAAACGAAAAGAGAGTGGGGACGTAAGTTATTGCAAAGGCTCTGGGTTCGGTCCCCAGTATCACAAAAAGGCAAACAAACAAAAATTTTATATATTGCATACATACTACATATTTTAAGCAATGACTCCTTGATGAAAAATATAAAATTGCAAAAATAAACAAAAATAAGCACTACTTTTGTATAGTTGACTCCATTTATGTAACACATTAATTAACATTAGTGATTCAAGGATAGTGGAAGTCGGGCTATGTGTTCCCTTTCTTTGCTCAGCCCAGAGAGTTGTGAAACGTGTTTGTAGGGTGGTCTCTTCTTTCAACTAAATATTTTTGCTTATTCAACCGCAGGACACTGAAAACAATACATGCTGATTCTCTCTTCAGCACTTACTTTTTTTCTTCAATTTTTATAATTTTTATTAGTCCGTGTATGCGTAACACAGTGATCACATTGCTTGTGGGGATTTGGCACATGGGCATAACACATTTTCATTCTTTTTTCATCCCTTTAGCTCCCACCTTCCTTTTCTGAAAAAGATCTATCTCCTTGTTCCCATTATTTATCTTTTATATTTTTATAGTTTGGGTTTTATATTTACCTTTTATATTTTTATATTTTGAGTTTCTCATATAAGAGAAAACGTGATATTTAAACTCGTGTCTGATTTATTTCACTTACCACTATGGTCTCAAGGTGCATCCATTTTCCTACAAGTGACTCAACTTTATCCTTCCTTATGGCAGAGTAGTCCATTCATCTGTTGGTGGGCACCTAGGGAGGCTGCTAAGATTAACTACTATGAGTTGTGCTGTTATAAGCATGGGTGTGCATGCAGCATAAACTTAAAAAAAATTAAACTTTCCGCATACTTAGCAGGTTTCTCCTGTAGAATTACTAGAACTACCATTGCTAAAGAACTGTTTTAATGAGCAGGAGAAATTGCACAGCAATATAATGGACACTGTCGTTCACAAGAAATTTAAGAAATAATTTTCAAATCTTTGAATTAAATGTAAGATTAAATATACAATAATGTATAATGGCAAATTTTATTTTTTCCATATATATTTTTAAGGACCTATTATCTAGGAAAGTTTAATTACAAATGTAATAAGACAAAATGTCTATCCCAAATAGTGTAAATTTAAACAAAATTATTCGATGGAAAATATCCAGTAAATTATTTATTTTATTTTTATTTATTTATTTATTTTAAACAAAAGGAAAGTAAGAAACTAAAGCAAAACAATTTCACAACCAGCCAATAAGAGAGTAACAATCATCAGCACACTGCATATTATTATACACACAGAAATTATTTAGGATAAAAAATATTGACATGAAACATTATCCAAAAAATTGTGTGATGAACTGAAACAAAATCTATGTCTATAAAAAATTAGTTAAGACAGTTAAAAAAAATTTTGAGTGAAAAGTAGTTTTCTCAGGGTCATCTTCAGATTTCATTTTTAATGCGAAATGTTTATTTGAAAACAATAGCGCAATCATAACAAAAAAGATACTCATATAGCTGTTTTCTTTTGATTCGTTGAGGCAAAAGTTTTGTGCTATCCAGTGAATTAGTAAGTGTAATGGACAGCATACTAATGTTGCAGGGAGTGTGAATTGACTCTTAAATATTGGGATGCACATTTTATTAGATAGGAGTATTATTAATAATTCTGAATGCTTTACAAAACTCTTTAAAACTTTTTTTGTTTAGTTTTGTTTCTAAGTGCTGCTGTGATATTTCAGGTAAGCCTGTCACAAACTGAAATCTATTTTTCTTCCATTGCTGAAATTGTCCACATCAATAATGCTGCCTCCTCGTGTAAGAGAAAGAGCGCTGCGTGAGGTGGCCGTGGGTTGGCTCCGTGACAGATGGTCCCCGTCCGCACCAGCAATGAGCAGCAGACTCTGCTTGTTCATTCACCACTCGAAAGTCTCACTGACAGATAGCACCAAGACTGCATCAGAGGCCAAACAGGAATGGACGTGGCTTTAATAAGCCCGGGAGAACGCTGTGATTCCACGGCGAGTCCCTCTGCAGCTGCCTCCGTCTCTAACGAGCTCAGGCCGGAGCTGTTCCTCCAGAATAACAAACGCATGGGACAGGGAGCTGCGCCTCTCATCTGAGGGCTCAGGCTCAGGCTGGTCTCTGCCGTGAACACGAGTCCACGCAGGATGGCCAGTTGGGGGCAGCCTACCTTAGAAAAGGACTTTTCCTTCCAATGGAAATAAAATTCTCCCTGGTGTTGACCATGCAAAAAAATGCAAATCTCTGTAGAGGTACTGTTTGCATAAACGCCTTTCTTGAGCCTAAGGAACACTGAGGACCCCAAAGTAAAAGCTTCCATGGGCCGCAATGTAGGACCTGAGAGTAAAAAATTTGATGTGTGGTTAATGGAGTGATTTTAGGAATTTATTTTGGGGCTGGAGCTTCCCACTGGGTTGGAGATTGTCAACTGTAAGGGTATTAGATTAGTCCCTCCCTCACCACACAGGGAATGGCGGGCTGCTGGAAATGGGGACTGCGTAATATTTAGGGGTTGAAGAAGGCAAGTGGAGGTGAAGCGAAAGGTCTGGTTTTACAACTCGTTACTTTACTGAGATTCAAGTTTTTCCTGTGTTCAAAACTGTAGCATTCCTATTCTATTTCTATAAGGATCCTGGGGAGTTGGAGGAATTGAAAGAGATGTTTCGTGCAACACCTGACCACACAGAAGAGCCCCGTATGCGCCCGCTTTCTCCTCGCTCCGTCTCGCTGGACAGCAGAGGGAAGGCCCCAGGTAGCTGCACCGGATCCACCTTCTATGGTTTGCTTTTGTTTCATCTACTTGATCTGTTTAATCCTTCACACCTTGTTCCCAACTCCCACACACCCCAACACGTACCAGTACACAACTCTCAGGAAGACGTTTGACCTGAGCGGATTTCTCTCATTTTCTAGGCTGGAGCCCACCTTAGGCAGAAAATATTTGGAGACTCCAGACTGAACTGGTTCCCACACTCCGTGGTTGAGAATCAAGGTGCAGTGAGATCAGTTGCAGCAGATTCTGTAATCTTTCGCGTTTTCCTACTTCTACTTCCTCGAGGCTAATTAAGCTTCTTTCATCCTGCTAAACTTGAACTTCACATATGATATGCTTTGATTCATGAAATTTTTTTTTTCTAAAAATGGTATATTCTGCTTCTGGGCAAGAGTTTTAAGAACCATTGCCTATGGTGTGATTTCTTTTCCTTTCCCTTTGCCACTAAAAACTTTGCATAAAATAACTCTTTTGGTAGCCTAGATCCCCAAAAGAGGGTTAAAATGGCACCACAGATTAGGATTTCTCAATCAATTTTTAGTGTATATAGCATGAAAAGGGAGTAGTTCTGAGTCACTGAGATATAGGAGATTCCTTAAGCTTCACCTACTCACTTGGGACTAGGTCCTTCAAAGTGAGTGATGACGTCGGCTTTGTTCTCTATTCTTAAATGTGCTTCCTATGGTCCTCTCAAATACCACAGCTGCTTCATTTAACTGGGTCAGCTTTGTACACTCAAACTCTATGTATAAGATAATGTGGCCCCGTTCTTTATTGACTATTGACTCTGGTTGATGATAACTCCTTGGATTTCAATACATCATTTGCCTTCAGGTTCCTATCAGGATAGTTCTCCTGTCTGTAGCAGAACCCATTTATCATCTGTGGCACCTTGACATCAATTGCCTTCATAAACTCTGTGACATCTGCTGATGGCAGCTCTCCTGTTATACCTGCCTTCACATCCCAGACCTAGTGTTCCTCAGCACCAGCATCTGGGTTTAGTTCTCTTGGTTATTTAACCTGTTTCTGTGGCAAAATTTGGTTTCTATGCCAATCTTCATCTATCAAATAAATAATCTTGGTGAAAACTACCTTCCAATGAGTGATAGAGTACTCACTGTGTGTCATTTGGGTCTGTGACATTATTTGAGCTTTAATCATGACTCATGGTTTTTCTAAAAATTTAATATAAATATTACCAATGATAGTTTGGCTAGTTGTATGTGACAAAACCATTTACTTAAGAAAATTGGGGAAATGGTTCAGAAAAGAAAATTTAAATTTTCTACCATTCGTATGTTCTTATACACACAAACATGTACACACATACATACACACACACGCTCTTTACTTACAACTAAGTGAATTTTTTCCTAGGTGCTACGTTTGATAAGAAGTGAATTGCTACATTTCTTGGGGTAAGATTATTGCACCTTAGATAATTTTCAGAACTTTTCAATACACTCAAAGAATAAAATATAACATGTAAATAGCCCATCCTGTACCCCAGCAGTCTCTAGTAGTGTATTCTCTGTTGACCTGAAGAATATTTTTAAAAATGAGGTTACAAGATGTTAATATTCTAAGGCAGTGGTCACATGTTCCCCACTTCTATTTGAACCACCAAAGGCAGCGTGGTCCTTCTGGGTGTCCAGGGATAGCGTCTGCCAATGCAGTGTCAGAACCCACGCAGGCTGCCCCCAACTCCTGGCTTCTCTTCCCCTCCAACCTGTCAGGCTAATCTGCCTGCTCTCATTACCCCACATCAGTGTCTCTCTAGGGAAGAATTGGCCTCCCACACTCAGTCACCCACATCAACCCCGGAGGCAGCTCTTCAAAGTTCAGCAAGTTCATCTCCACGGTCACACTCCCTTCTAACACTCCCTCCTGGTGTGAAATGAGGAGAAAATGCCTTCATGAAAAAACAAACCTGAGTTTATGGAAATGTCCCAGCCTTCATAGGCACATAAGCATTAGGCTTAGAGGTCAGTGCAGGTCTACCTTACCCTACTGTAAGACATAAAGAGAAAGCTGGGCCAGTTATAATGCCTCAAGCACTCAGGATAGAATTATGCTGATTATTCTAAGATAGAAAAGAAAAAAATTCAAAGGAATGAATGCTAACAGTCTCCCACTGCAAGCAATAAATTACCTTCAGAAAAACAGAAAATGGTAACCATAGAGAGCCTTTCCCGAAACTCTTCACGGTCCAGGAAGCTTCTATTTGTAATTCCAGGAGAAAGTTGGAATTCTAGTGAGTTAATTCCAATCTAGCACTTTCAGTGTGACCCGTGGTGAAAGTAAAGACACTCAGGCATATTTATAGTTAAGGGGAGTCAAGGGAATCCTAAGTGTGGTCAAGACGCAGGTTCACTGGAACAAAGGCCTCGGACCCAGGGCTGAACCCGGGTTGTTGTGTTTTGAGTGATTTTATTCTATTTTGATTTGTTTGGTTGTGTTGTGTCTGATGGTACAGGCAGCTACTTAGAGGGTGGCCGGAGGCATTATGGTAACTACTGTTGTTTCACCATTGTTTTGAAGTCCTGTACTGCTTCCACTGTTTTGTTTTTATTTGTTTTATTCTGTACTATTTTGTTTGATTATATTATGCCTGATGATATGGGCAGTTATTTTGAAGATAACAAGAGGTATTATAAGGGGAAAGGAGGAAAGAAGGAAGGGAAAAGGAAAAAGACATAAATTTGTATATATGTATACATCAGATAGTTAAAATGACTATACTGTTATAGGCAACTGAGTTGGTCCAAATAGTCCTCTGTCACCCTGAGGACGTCAGGAGTCAGCATCCCAACCCCCTACAGGAAGAGTCACTGCTGTTAAGCATCCTCGCTTGCTACGTGACTCACTCCCCCATTTGTCCTTGATTTCATCAGTTTTACCTGAGCAGTTAGTCTTATTGATTGATCATAATTATGCTCCACCTTATGCCCACTTTACAGGTTCCCATTTTCCTCACCTTGGACCCGTCTAACCTCATGGTTTTACTCTATAAAAGTCCCTTAAAAAGACTGAGTCCCTGGCAACCCACTGGGGACCCCTTCTGTCCCTCAGACAGAAGCTTTCTTTCTCTCAATAAATATATTCTGCTCTTACCCTCCGTTGGTCCTAAAATTCATTCTTTGATTTTAGAGAACACAAACTCGTGCCGGACATATAGTAGGTTGGGAGTTTCATTCCCCTATGTCATTTGGAGGTCTGAGATCGTTCCCCTATATCAATACTACTAAATGCATTAGTAATTGAAAAAGAACAGTTAATACTTATATGATTAGATCAATTTTACATGTCTGTATCTGTTAATCTAAGCAACCCCTTTGAAGGTAACAATATGCAATATTACAACCATTGTCAAATCCCAATCACCTCATTTTGTAAACCTATAATGCTATTGTATTGGATTTGTTGTTGTTGTTGTTTGCTTGTCTCTTTTGCTTTTTGTTTTTCTTTTCTGTGTCTTTTTTCTCTTAAATAAAAAAATTACATATAATTCATGAAGAAGGGAATGATTTGAGGATGAGCGACTGTGAGAACGGTGGGAAATACGTGAGCACTGTGAGCTGGGGTGGGTCGCAGCCCTGAAACCACCTCTGCCATATGCAGAGAGAAGGATTTGCAGAAAGACCAATCTGCATAACACAAGTGAGGCAGTATCTGTTT